>RJVU01011283.1:545145-582078 GCA_003731715.1 Anabarilius grahami | reverse complement strand
GTAAGTATATAAATATATTATTGTTATATTATTATATTAAACAACATAATTATATAAAAGTGAGTTAATTTTATAGTTTGTAAACTGCAATTACAGTTTATAAACTATAATATCGTTTATAACTTGACATTTACTGTGCTGATCACAGCATTTACAGTATGTGCTCCAGCAGTCATTGAGAAAAAACTTGGTGTACATACCTGTCAGTCCAAAAATGAAAAATATGAAACTAATCCCCATACTTAATCTTCTCTCTTGGCTTCTTTTAAGCTACACATATATAACATCATAATGAAACTATATTGAGATGCACTACACAGGATACTGTCCCAACAGAGCTCACAACACACTCTCTGAAGAATCCTACTGTGAGCTTTACCTTCCTCTCATCATTTATAACTAGATTAGATTACTGACACGTGAACACAAGCAAGCTGAGAAAATGAAACGGATTTCTGCGTCAGTAGAATCCCTCATCATCCTCATCGTGTTTGACTGTGTATAATTTTTCACGCGCGCCTCAGCTTGCACGAGCTGCTATGATAAGTATCCGAGTCATCCATTATTAAACAGATACAGATAAGACTCAAATACAGTGTAGAGTAGTAGTTCCCAACCTACTCTACACTGTTTAGTAGTTGAAAACCTTTTTTCAACAATGTTATCTAACATGTTCCAATAAAATATTGACAAAAAAGTTTTATAAAATGATAAACCTCACATTTCAGCCTTTAAAACATGTTTAAGAAAATCAAAATGATAAATGATGAAAGGTATTTTCTGAGCTCTATGAATATTTCTAGATACCTTATTATACAAATTGTTTGGAATTTTAGAATGCACATTAGCTTATTTTCCATCAACAGCGCATAAAACTTATAACAGTGCATAAAAATGTGGTCTGATTTTCACAAAATATATAGATAAAAACGCAGACAGGCTGCATGAAAATGTAAATGGTCTCTCTGACAATAGATGGTACTTATGGAAGCACGTCCTGATTTTGCCGAGTTAGACATATTTTGTTGATCTTGGAACAACATTCTTGTCTGAAAATTCAATCATAACCATATCCCTAAACCTACCCATAAGTTATCCCTAAATCAGAGGGAAATGATAGGTGAATAACACTGATGTAGAAGCACCTAATCCCAGTTGTAAGCCTAAACATTAACTAAACTTGTCCTTCAAATCTGATTGTGTTGTTCCAGGATCAACAAAGATGTTGTTCCAGGAACATGTTGCACTTGGAGAAATCAGGTTCTGCCTTATGGAACAGCAGAAATAGAGCAGTTTCCCCGGTAACCACTGTAAACAAAGCTTTATTAGACATTACACAGAGGTAAGAAAAAGCCAGCGAAACTTTTCTCAAGGCAGTCAGTTTCCTTAAGGGTTTTTACACAAAACAAAGCCTATGCTGCATGTGGCGCCTGCATGAGACTGTTGCTAACTTTGCTTAATGTTGGACCGTATTTACTGTCAGTTTTTCAAATCTGTAACTGTAGCACTAACCGTCAGGAATTGTATTGTGGTTTATCGTCACACCAATGAACTATTTCATCCCTATTGCAACCCTCAAACTAGACTAGAGTGAGCTTGGCGACCCCTCATAAATCTTTAATGATCCCAAATTTGGAAACACTGGTGTAGAGAGTTATATCAAAGAGCTTGTAGCTGTTTCAGTTCATTTTCAGATGAGTTTACACATTTCCTCTGGCAGAAACATTAAAGCATAATCTAATCCACTCTTGGTCAATAATGTACGTTTGTTTGCCAAGAACTACAGACAGGGAGAAATTTACCCCAGTCTGCTCCACTGTTCATTTGTTGAAAGGTTTATAAGTCTAAAGACAAATGTCACTGAGGGGTTAGTTATGTCTTCAATATAAGAATGAATATATGGCTAAAAACTCATCTCTTCTCTGAGCACTTAACTCTATCCTGCTGACTCTTCAAATGTCTTACTCATTTGTAAGTTGCTTTCAATAAAAGTGTCTTCTAAATAAATAAATAGAAATGTAAAATTATGATATAACAGAATCCCATCCTGCTTGGTAGCTGTTTGGAATGCCAAAATGTTTAATGTAATCATATATCATATCTTGTTCAAGCTAATCAAAAGGGCCTGGAAAGGGTATGCTGTTGGCTTGATAATCTAAGGCTAACTGAAAGCAAAAAGAAGGGAAAATGTTTGATTTCATATCAGATTTGGTCATGTAGGCACAGAACAGAGTTTCCATAAACAAAGCTGTTTCTGCCAATGGAATGGGGTCCAAGGTCACACTTTTAAGAGCCCTCCAAAATAAAATTGGGAACTGGGAATATGCTATTATTAAAATACTATTGTCATTATTATTATTAAAATGCTAAATACCATACTATTATATATATATAAAAAGTGATTAGTAATTAGTGATAGGTCTGCAAAAAACTATTTTGTCAGTAGTCAATTGACATCAAAGTTGGCTAATCATCCAAAACTTGGGTGCTTACATTAAAAGGATATTTCACCCACAAACGAAAATTATGTCATCATTTACTCACACACGTCTTTCCAAAATTGTATAAAAAATATATATATTTTAAAGAATGCTGGTAAGTAACTGAAAAGTTTTGGGCCCAAAATACCAGAGACATTCTCAAAATATCTTCTTTTTTGTTCCACAGAAGAAAGAAAGTCATACAGATTTGATGACAGCATTTTTTGGTGAGCTACCCATTTAAGTTTAACAGAAGTTAGAAAAACTACAAAAATTAGCTTACAGCACATTTAAGGATAGTGGTGCACCACCTGAAACTAAATCCAAAATATGCTCTGGGACAAACCTGAAGTGTTAATGTTCCATATTGCAGTCTGTTTGTGAAATCTTTTCCCAAACCCTGGATTACACTGTCAGCCTCACTTCTGCTAAACCCATTTGAATTGTAACAATTTTACTTTTTTCTCATTACATCATCAAATGCTTTCTAAAGCTATCAAGTCTGCAAAGATGAGCAGGCTTTAACCATAATAATCTTCAAATGCAGTTTTTATTCTTTTTATTTAACACTTGAAAGCTACCATTAATCCATTTATCAACAAACAGGGAGCAAAATGTAATCAAGGCAACACACTTCCCAAGTGAGTCATTTGGGATGAAAGGAAATTGAAACGTTTCGAATATCGTCCCGGGGCAACATGTTCTCTACAACAGCAGATAACAGAGTCACATGTCAATGTGAATTCTCTCTAATTAAAATGAACACAGGAAACAGCTGCATAATCAAGATAGGCCTTAAGGCATGACAGTAATTTGTGGCCTCACTTAAGATGAGCATCTTAAGCTGTGAACCAAAGGACAGCATTCATCTGTATGTGTGTGTGTGTGTTTGCAAGCGTGTCCTGAGTTATGGGGTCATTTATTGAGGAACCGAATGTGGGTAGTGGCTCACGTGATCAATCTCACACAGGAATGAAGGATTTCTAAACCATGAAGCTCCCTGAGTTTCTCCATGTGCCTGAAAAAAAATCAAAACAGAGATTTATCAAACCAACAGAATTAGGTTCTTTCTCATTTTGACCACACAATGTATTCCGAACAATCATATATAAAACCAGAGCTAAGAATATGAAATGCAAACAAGCATGAAAACGTCAGCCAGTTTGCTCTGCATATAAAGCAGTTTCATTGGTTATGTGTAATATTTTTGGCAGTGTCTGTACCCTCCAATGTTTTCTGTCTAAAATGTCTTTTTTAGGCTGCACTCTGATCTCAAAGGTTTGAAATCTAACTGTAAAGTCTCATGCTCGGAGGAGCATTACCTCTGAGAAGTTGAAAGCTCATCAAAGTTGAATGCCATAAGATTCTGACTCCTCTTTGTTGTATTGTCCTTGTTAGATGCTGACTGGGAGAATAAGATGCCTCAAAAACACTTAACTAACAGAGCTACTTCTCTCAAGCCTGATCTTGTGAACCCTTCATAAATTAAAGATGAAGGGAAAAAACTTGATAGTTCTTTATGTCAATAAAAGCGTAAAGGTGCAAACGGTAAAGAAACTATCACATCTGTAAAAATGCTCTTTAACAGCCATAAAATGAGACGGGAATATAAATTAATGTCAAATGCAACAAACAAACATGTTTATATATGCATCACATCAATTAGGATGCCTTGCTTATGCCCATAAACTCTAGACCTGACATTTTTTAATTCATTATGCATTCAGACAGTTCATCATCTTGTTGAGGTTAATTATGAGGAGGCATTATCTTTTCACCTTCATGTTTCCCAGAGTATCACTGCTGTATATAAGTACATCAGCATGAATGTTAATCAATATAATGCAGCTGACTGCAAAAGGCAAGTCAGAATTAATTATACCTGGGTTCTATTTTGCACAGCTTCCCAAGTGTGATGGCTGCGTTCTGCCGAACTGCTGCTCTTTTGGCGTCTCCGGCGCTGTGGCGTAGCAGCAACGGCACGCAGTCTGTGCCCAGGAGGCCACTGGCAGCTCCATCCACTTCTAAGCAATGGCCCATACACAAAGCTGCGTTCCCCACCACCAACTCGTCAATGCTGCCCAGGAGTTTTCTCAAAGTGTGCAGCCCTGAATGAATGAATGTGTGTAACACACAAAGTCACCGTAAGGCCACAGAGCTTAAAACAACTTATTGAATCCAATCCTCTGCCTCCCTGGCCCTCAGAACTCACGTTTGTCAAGCTTAACCAGCTCCTCACAAGCCTGTGGGATTGAGGCAGTACAGACTGTCAGGGCTTTAATGGAGTATCTGGAGCTCATCTCTCCTCCTACCTGACAGGACAGATACACAAGCAAATTTCAGTTAAATCTCTACAATTGCAATTGCAATACTCTGCTTTAAAAAGAAGAAGAAGAAGAAAAACAATACAGCTGGTCACCAGAATACAAGAATGTGACATAGAGGCAGCCTGCAAAGTTAAACTCTTTATAAAGATAGATAGATAGATAGATAGAGCGAGACAGAATGATAGGCAGAAAAACAGACAGACAGAATACATCAGTTAAACACATCTCTGAATAAAACCATTGTCTATTTACATTAAAAACATTGCAATCCAGTAAAATGTTTAATAGTCATCGTGGTTTGACATGGAAGGCATGATGGTGGTTCTTCACCTTTTAATAAATAACCATGTGTAAGCCTTGTATGACCTAAACGGCATATAATAAAAACAACTTGATCATAACTAGATTTGAAATTAGTAAAAAACATTCTTCTTATATTAGGACTTGTTTCGTGTAACTGATTTCCTTTGCATTTATCCCATTCCATCTGCCACACGTTATTAATATAGGAGTTTATTACTGATCTGAGATCAGATGGTGGAATTTGACATATTCAAGTTGAGAGCCTCCTTTGCAGCGATGTCTGCTTTCTCATTACCAGATAAACCAATATGACCTGGAAAAAAAAGATACTGAAATTTTTCTTGTGTAAAAGATCTACTTCAGCTAATATATTTATAATTATGGGATGATCAGTCTTTACAGATTCTAGTGCCTGAAAGCAAGATTTTGAATCTGTGAAGATTAAGAAATATCGTTCTTGTCCATTTTCTATATTTTCCAAAGCCAGTAGTAAATTGAATCTGTGAAGATTAAGAAATATCGTTCTTGTCCATTTTCTATATTTTCCAAAGCCAGTAGTAAAGCACAAGCTAGATAGATAGATAGATAGATAAACTAATTATTTAAATTAAATTTGGGTAATTTTGGAAATGTAGCTTCTGGGCTGAAAGTCAGCAATAATTTATAATCCACTGGTCCTCTGCTGGGCTAAGAAGATCTTTTTGGTAGAGATTTGTTTAAATTTAAAATGTAAATGTAAATTATTTAGATTGCCAATTTAATGCAAGGGGCATAATCTCTACCATCTCCAATATCTTATATCTCATTTAATTTGACTTTACTTCCTTACAGACACTATTTCGAACACTTAAAACTTTATTCTCTACCTTCAGAATCTTCAGCAACTTCTTCACTATTCCATTCCGCACAACTTCCTGAGTGGCATCAGAAGACATAGGGAGGAGAACGCTCAGCAAACCTGCAGCTCTCTGAAGCCGAAGACAAAACAACATGTTTGATACCATAACTCCCATCATTAGGAAACATAGGTCATTTCAAAAGGATTAGCAAAACCCAAGCAAACAACCTGGAACCTGATTTACATAGTCAGGGAAAATAGTCCCCAAGCTAGAGCCTGAGGCTGCTTCGGTAATCGCTATGTAAATGCTTCAGTGCATGTGAAATCCTTCTCTTGGGGATGTTAGGCATCTAAGGACATCCATATATTTAAACTTCCATTTTTGATCTTGTAGAACCCATATGTGTAAATGTTTTGTAGGGATGCTCTAGAGAAATGAATACGCAGGGTTCCACAACAACCCACATCCTGCAGAATGAACATTTTAATAATTAATGTGCAGAAATCTACAGTTCAAACGTTCTGGCAGCTCCCATCATCAGGGGGTGGGTTAAAGCTCGCTTTGGCCTTGGTAAAATGAATTCAACTCACTGTGATGACGCCTCCAGAGGAATCGCTCAGCAGGTCCAAGCACCTGCTGCTGGCCAGAACAGCGTGCTCCTGTGTGTCAAAAGAGAGCCAAAAAAGCATTCTCTCCAATTTTCCTTTGCTGTTTCAGACATGATTGCAACATATGGAGAGAAAAGCCACTAGCAGAACATTCTGCCAATCCTTTGGCTACAAAAGTGCTTGATGTGTTGGATGAGGGCTGGCCCAGAGCCAGGTGTATTAAACTTCCTGCTTTACCTGGACAACTTGAGAGGGATTTGAGGCTAAGTTGATCATCAAACCCAGGAGGGGATAGAGGACACTTCTACATTCACAGGCAACGCACCGCTCCTGCAACCAAAACAGAGCTTTATCTCGACAGTGCCGGAAATTAAATTCATGTCCTTTCGCAGTTTTAGCGTCTGTGGAAAATGGCTGTTTCACAGCTCATGCAACAAGATAGCAAAAGGAGCTTAGAAACAAACCCTTAGAATCAAAATTCACAGTGCAAGACGTCATACATAATTCAGCAATGTTCAAGGACGGAGTATTTGGGAGCTTGGTTGTGATGTAAAGGGTTATCATCTCCGAGCTTACCATTGCTTGAAGAGAGCATTTCCAAAATTCTTCACGTCCTGCCAGCTTTTTACTGATGATATCATCCAGAGCCATGCTCCCGATCACAGAAATCTCAGAAGCCAGGATCTTGTGGTCAGCTGTCATTATATTA
This sequence comes from Anabarilius grahami, assembly GCA_003731715.1. Taxonomy (NCBI): domain Eukaryota; kingdom Metazoa; phylum Chordata; class Actinopteri; order Cypriniformes; family Xenocyprididae; genus Anabarilius; species Anabarilius grahami. The sequence continues at coordinate 574,812 of RJVU01011283.1, read as the reverse complement.
GACTAATTGTTTTTTTGAAAGAAAGAAAGAAAGAAGAAAGAAAGAAAATTAATATTTGTATTCAGGAAAGATGCATTAAATAAATCAAATGTAAAATTATTGGGGAAATCAGCATATTAAAATGTTTTTTTAAAGGATTAGTTCACTTTCACATGAAAATTAGCCCAAGCTTTACTCACCCTCAAGCCATCCTTGGTGTATATGACTTTCTTCTTTCTGATGAACACAATCAGAGTTATAATAATAAATATCCTGATGCATCCGAGTTTTATAATGGCATTGAATGGGACCAACGCGTATGAGCTGAAGAAAGTGCTTACGTCCACTTGTACTCCCTGTGGAGTACAAGTTTATGATGGATGGATGTGGATAGAAGCACTCTCTTCAGCTCATACTCGTGATCCCTGTTCACTGCCATTATAATACTCGAAAAAAAACTCTGATTGTGTTCATCAGAAAGAAGAAAGTCATATACACCTCGGATGGCTTGAGGGTGAGTAAAGCTTGGGCTAATTTTCATTTGAAAGTGAACTAATCCTTTAAGGATCATGCGACATTGAAGACTGGAGTAATGGCTGCTGAAAATTCAGCTTTGCCATCACAGGAATAAATTACATTTTAAAATACATTAAAACAGAAAACTGTAATTTTAAATTGTAATAAATAATATTTCCCAATTTTACTGTTTTACTGTATTTTTTTATCAAATAAATGCAGCCTTGATGAGCAGAAGAGACTATTTTCAAAAATCATACGACTCCAATCTTTTGAACGGTATTGTAAATTAATTATCTAAAAGCTAATCATGTCATTAGTAGGACACAAATTTAATGATTATGAAGTATAATGATTAATACAGGAAAGAAAGAAGAAAGTTTTTCTGTGTAACAGGATAAGTATAGCAATGAATTCTATTTACACTAAGTGACAATAGCAGCATTTTCTTAGCGATAATTATTCTATATACACTAGGTGAAAATAGCAATAGATTCTATTTACACCATGTAAAAGCATCAGTTCTTTATATATTTTATATTGGCAGATACTATTTGCAACTCAGTATTTTTGTACATTAAATGTGTAAATGATAATATTTATAAAAATTATTAAATGGATGCTGCCTTATTGGGACAATAAAAACCCTCCCAACACCTTCCCCTAACACTACCCAATAAACACTTTAAATATTTTTTAAAGACTCATTCGCAGTTTATTTCCACTTTTAGAACATTATTTTCATTTTTATTTAAAATAAATGCAAGCTCGGCAAAAGACGGATTCAAACCCCTTGCGATCGCGTTAAAAGCCCAGTCTGCGAGCCTTACTCGCTACTGCTGCGCCACTGAAGACGTTACAATTTGTGCGTCTTTTTTAAAACTTGAGTGGCCCAACCAGACATTGGTGGGCAGAGCTAGTGTAAATAGCGTTTGCCAACAAGGGATGCTATTTGCATTTAGTGTAAATAGACACTCCGTTATAAGTATTAAGAGGATGATTATGAAAGATGTTTCATAATACATCACCAGCAGATGTTCAAGAGGAAGGGCAAAAACTGCTTTGAAATTCTCCCTTGACTGAATCTTAAATCTGAAAAAGATAAACAACAAAAACAACAACAAATAATGTATTAAATAAAGAAATGAGCTACTTAACAAGAATAAAGCTCAACAGACTAAAATCCTCAGATAACCCTCTCGCTGTAATGCGCAAAGAGCCGTGGGGGCAAAAGATAAAAATGCGTTATAATGTGGTGGGCGGTGATCCAAGCAGATCTATGGTTTCAAATCTCATGTTGGTGACGCCTCACACGTACAACACAAGACAAGACCAATATGGCTAACCATCCTTATCTAGAAACAAGAGAGCGGCTTGAATTCACTGAACACTTTTCATTGACTATCCATCAAACTGTTACGCCATTCTCATTTCCTTTTGTGCATGAAGTGGCGGCTTAATTCCATCTCCTGGTCACCGGGAGCACCTTTCTCTATCTGTAAGGTGGTGAATGACTAGAAACGGTGAGAAGCTGATCTCTCTCACAGAGATAAATGAAGGGATTTGTGAATGTGATGGATTGTTTTGTCTTAAATGTGTTCACTTTGCGCTCTCAAGGGACCTGGGCTGTTGAGTTGAATGAATTTGAATGTGTCTCGATTTAATACGTGCAAGGGACTATGATGTATGGGAATCTACTAGACTCTCAGGTGGGCCGTGCCCAAGATTTCGTAAAAAAGGGTCAGTTTCGCTGTCTCTCTCACGGGCATTCATATGGTAAGAGCAACTATATTGATTGTGCATACTTATTTTCTGCAGCCAAGTTCTTCAAAATTGACAGCGCCGACGCTGAGCTAGTATCACGGCAAACACAGCTCATCAGGTTCTCTGCCATTCTACAGGAGACAGAACGAATTCATTATGGGCTCATTAAAAGGACTTTAATAAAACATGCTATAACCAGTAGGAGGCCTTCTGCATGCTAGCTAATGAGATGAATCACAGATATCGTAGGAACACCACACTTAAATCTATCTCCTACTCTGGTTTGTAGAAAACATAGAAGGTTAAGATGAAATTTACATCAAAGTGGAATAAAATTATTACTAGTAAATATTGTAAAATCATTACATATATTTTAACATTCACTTTTTGATATAATGAATTAATTATGCTGTTTAAATATTCAATTAAGCAACACAAGCAACTATTCTAACAGTACATAAAAGGAAAAAAACTTTACTTTTAAGAGATAAAAAATGTATCAGTATAAACATGGAGCGTCTTTAAAGTAGTGCCTAAATGCTGAGTAATTAATGATATGTGATTTATTACTTATTAATTATGTTCTGGGTATGTATTTTTATCTTTACCCCTGATCTAAGATGATCTAAACCATAACAGTATTTCTTAGCAGTGTGGCATGCCAATCAATTTTGTTTCACATAATTAGTCCTGTCTAAATGGCTCATTTAACCTCATATGTGTTATGTTGTAAGTAATTAATTCATGGCACATCATTTTGTAAACTGCGATGCAATGCATTCAATATGACCAGGGCTTGACATTAACACCCGCCAAATGCAGGTAGATTTCAGCTGTGGCGGGTAAGACAGCCACTCCCACTAGCCACTTTGTCGGGTTGAATATAATTTCAGCCTACAGCCTAATCAAAGGTAGCCAAGCTTGTTGTAGCACAGAATTACTATTCAATCACAATTCGTAATCGATGAACGTGCAGTTACACACAACAGAAACGCTCTCTCGCGTGCACGCGCGCGCTCTCTCTCTCTCTGTTGCGCGCCCGATCAGTTCTCCTTGAGCCTGAATAGTCAAATACATGCACTCACAGATGTCAAAATGTCCATCGTGTGGAGTATCTCGCGTGAATACAGTCGGTTATGGCATAAGTGGACGTAAACAGGTGGGTAAAAACTGGATATGTGTCAGTATATTACGTCCATGCATTCAGCTGCCCAATTAAATACCTGTCTGTCATTAATGTAAATCAAACAGTTAAATAAATGTTTTAAACCTACTGTATCTGAAAATAGTTTATTTAGTTTACTATTGAATTGGTAATTTGCTTTTTTTTTTTTTTTTTTTTGTTTAANTATAACAAAAATAACTTTATAAAAAATTAAATTATAAAATGTCTCATATTATGGTCATATTGCCCACCCATACATACCAGCTGATATACCATGTAGTTTTGATAAGGGTGGTCAATCTGCATCTGAAAGATTGAAAGCATTTTAAATCTAGCTAAATCAAGTAAAATGACTCAAAATCAAGTAATTTTAGCATGCCAAAGTCAACTTTAATCATAAAATGTAATTTCCCGATCAGCAAAATTGTGGCCAGTGAAAGTGCTGAGTGGCTAGTAACTTTGGAAAACCACTAGCCACAGTGGCTGGTGAACGACAAAGTTAATGTCAAGCCCTGAATATGACACCAAAAATACTGTACGTACTGGCATAAATTAAGGTTGCCGATGAGCAGGTCCCTTCCGTGCTGGGTTTGTGAATACAAGCTGAGCAATTCCAGGCTTTCCTTCTGTATTTCACATATTGGTGATGCCAACAGCTGGACCATGTGTTGTCTAGTAACGGGACACTCCATCAACAGCTGTTGGTTCTGCTCTGGAAGGAACACAATTATGGAGAGGGTTTAATAAAGATAAATGCCAATGTAAGTGACCAGTTAATGAGATTACACCTGAAGGGCACAAAGTACTTACTAAAGAGACTTTTAATGTGGGAGGCAATAACCATTTCTTTGCTAGCAGGCAAGAACAGGATAAATTGATATTGACTTGAATTAAGACAATTTCACGAATCCTCATTACTTTAAAAGAAGGTGGGGAGTAGAACCAGAACAAGTGTTGTCGATACATTTTAAGTTTTCCAGAGAGAGAGAGTTTAAAAGGATAAACAAGAAATGTGCAAATGGGATTGCTATTTTTCCCTCAGCAATAGCTTCTTTCATTTTCAAGGTCTTTGAAAAAGATTCATATGCTCACGTGATGCATTTCATCTTACTGTTTCCAGTGCAAACTGTCCTCCATAGTTTGACTGCAGACATGCATAGATCCACTGCATATGGATCTTTTGAATTCTGTGAAAGACAGCTAAATACAGAAGGTGGAAAAACTATAATACAGTAAACACACTTCAGTCATGCACTGTAGACCAAATGGAGTTAAAGGGATAGTTCACCCAAAAACTTTTTTTTTTTTTGCTTTGCATCCATTTTGAATGGATGTCCTCTTACACTGTAAATGCATGGAAAAGAACGACATTCTTCAAAAATTGTGTTCCATGGAAGAAATAGTCATGATATAGTTGGACCACGTGTCATAATAGTCAAATGTTGCTTTGTAAGCTAACTAAAATAAAATAAGTTAAGGTACTAAAACTAAAATTAAAAATTAAAGCTAAACAGAAATATTAAAAACCTAATAAAAATAGCAAAAGCACATAACAAATTTACTAAAACTGAAATTAAAAAGAAAAATGAAAATATTTAAAATGTTAATCATTTAAAATATGAATAAGTACTATAATAGTATATAATGGGTTCAATGGACTTTTAGGGGCTGTTTACATGACAGTTTTCAACTAAAAACATAAAATGTTTTATGCGTTTTGGCCGTTCATTTACATGACAATGGCGTTTTGAAAACGGTCTCCGTGTAAACAACAAAAATGCAAATCTGTGAAAACGATGACGTCATGCGCATTACATTTTCAGTTTATAGTTTTTCATCGCCATCTAATTGCCTGACAGCAAAATACAGCATTGTTTGTCATTTTCACGGATCCGTTTGAATAGGGATCGTTTTGACTCGTCTGTACGTGGAAAACTGAAAAGGAAAACTTCTCCATTTTAAGTATATCGTTGTCATGTAAATGTATCCTTAGTTTGTTTGTCTTCAGTCACATGTTTCCTTTGTTATATTTTCCCACCAATCATCAGTCACATGGACACTAATCCTCCAGCATAGCTGCTCATCATTTACTTTGTTATCTCTGTGTATTTAGTTCCTCTGTTTTCAGTCTTCAGTTGTCGGTCGATTTTCTTGTTTTGCTGTACACTGTTACACCTGTCTAACTTTTGTTTAAATAAACCACATTGAGATTTAGATCCTGTCTTCCGTCCTTCATCCTCATCTTCATCTTGATCTTTTGACACCAGTGTTGGAGAAAGTTACTTTTAAAAGAACAATATTGTTACTCACTAAAAGGTAACTAATTGCATTACTTAGGTGTTTTGTTTTTAAGTAATGTTTTGCGTTACTTTAAATTCTTAGTTTACATTTCACTGTTTTTATTCATTTTGAAGAATACAGAATCTGTTTTTATGGAGGTGAGATTAATAAATGCCTTCTCACATTTAGTCTAGAACTACAGTAACCATCATACAATAACCGTGTTCACACAACGCCTCTGCTCCTCACTCCCGATTTCACTCAACATGGGGACAGGAGAGGTGTTAGTAAATAAATGGGAAAACAAAGTAACTTGCATTGCTTATATGAAAATGTAACTTGGATATTTTGTTAAATTTAAGAGTAATTTTTACTTGTTACTTGAAAAAGTAATCTGATTACATTACTCGCGTTACTTGTAAAGAGCTACACCCAACACTGGGAACGACATTACACTAATGAAATAATGGCAGAATTTTCATGTTTGGCAGAACTATCCCTTCAAACAAACAGGTTTTATAGATTAGAGACCACATGTGTCCAAACTATATGAAACAAACACAGTGAATCTCCCAAACAAACCAATCAATCATTGTCAAACATAGATAAACCCTTTCAATTTCATTCTGCTGTGGCAAGGTAAATTCCAACACAAGACATGATTACACAGCAGAGCCAGATTACACATCTGTGGTTTAAATGTATTCAAATTAGTCAATTAATTTGAATAGCATATTTGGTTGGAACAAGACAACCGATAAGGGGAGAATTAAAAAGCTGCTTGATAAATGAAGAAGCAAGCAATCATACACACTGGATTATATATACACATTTTATAATACTACAGTAAGTACTATGCAAAAAGCTTTAAATTCAATTAATTTAAACACAACTTCTAGAGACCATTACACAGCCATTTTCAAATGCTGAAAGTACATTCTGACCACAAACTGTCAAGTTCACTTCTTTAGCAACCTTACCTTCTTACAATGTTATTGCCATTAATGATACTGAAGCCATTGTTTAATCTGAATAATGTCTGCCCAGTACCTGTGAGGGACACCAGATAAGGTCAGTGTTAGTAGGTGTGTAGTGAGAGCCATACATCAACACTAAATCACAGTAGCCAGCCTCAGACACACAATACGCTTCGTTCAAGGGCAAAAGAGCATACAAGGAGAATAAACAAAAGCTCATCAAGAATAAGAGAGCACTGCCTTATCTACACAAAAGCAGTGTTCGTTCCGAGGAAGTACTAGAAATTAGTTCACAAAGAGCCATTCAGGTATCCCACCTGTACAAAACATTGGCACAAAGCGTTCGGTCTTGGAGAGCTTTCAAGATTATGCTTCACAAATGCACAGGCCTTTATTTTACCTTTGCAGAATACTTCTGACACTTTAAATAGCTTTAAAGAGAGGATTTCTGTTGGAAAGGACTGCAGAATTTAAAGTAGGAAGTCGAATTTAAAGGTGCCCTAGATTCAAAAATTGAATTTACCTCGGCATAGTTAAATAACAAGAGTTCAGTACATGGAAAAGACATACAGTGAGTCTCAAACTCCATTGTTTCCTCCTTCTTATATAAATCTCATTTGTTTAAAAGACCTCCGAAGAACAGGCGAATCTCAACATAACACCGACTGTTACGTAACAGTCGGGGTGTACGCCCCCAATATTTGCATATGCCAGCCCATGTTCCCAACATTATGAAAGGCATTAGACAAGGGCAGAACGTCTGGATGTGCACAGCTGAATCAACAGACTAGGTAAGCAAGCAAGGACAATAGCAAAAAATGGCAGATGGAGCAATAATAACTGACATGATTCATGATAACATGATATTTTTAGTGATATTTGTAAATTGTCTTTCTAAATGTTTCGTTAGCATGTTGCTAATGTACTGTTAAATGTGGTTAAAGTTACCATCGTTTCTTACTGTATTCACGGAGACAAGAGCCGTCGCTATTTTCATTTTTAAACACTTGCAGTCTGTATAATGCATAAACACAACTTCATTCTTTATAAATCTCTCCAACAGTGTAGCATTAGCCGTTAGCCACGGAGCATAGCCTCAAACTCATTCAGAATCAAACGTTAACATCCAAATAAATACTTTACTCACATAATTCGAAGCATGCATACATCATGCATGACGAACATCTTGTAAAGATCCATTTGAGGGTTATATTAGCTGTGTGAACTTTTTAAATGCGCTGTAATATAGTCGAGAGCTCGTGTGTCAGGGAGCACGCAAATTAAAGGGGCGGTGCCCAGAGTAAATCAGTGCATTGTTAATGATGCCCCAAAATAGGCAGTTAAAAAAATTTATTAAAAAAAATCTATGGGGTATTTTGAGCTGAAACTTCACAGACACATTCAGGAGACACCTTAGACTTATATTACATCTTGTGAAAAAGCATTCTTGGGCACCTTTAAAGTTAAAAGTTCGATTTAGAATGTAGTTTTTATAATGTTACCTTGATAAGGTAACTTAATTTGAAGTATAACACAAACATAGTGCTGTTCTCAGAATCCTGAAAAAAGTGTGGTTTCCACAAAAAATATGAAGCAACACAACTGTTTTGAGCATTGATAATAAGTAAAGTTTCTTGAGTAGCAAATCAGTATATCAGAATGATTTCTAAAGGAGGATCATGTGACACTGAAGACTGAAGTTATGATGCTGAAAATTCAGCTTTGCCACCACAGGAGTAAATTACATTTAAAATATATTCAAATAGAAATTAGTTATTTTAAATTTTAATAATATTTCACAAACAGTTTTACTGCATTTTTTATCAAATAAATGCAGCTTTGGTGAGCATAAGTGACTTCTTTTAAAAAGAAGTCCCCAAACATTTGAACTCTAGTGTACTTTCAAACAAAAGTAAACTACACAATAAAAGTACATTTTAAATGAAATGTTAAATGTTTTTTTGTTTCATATTAACTCAACTGTTACAATTTAAAATCATTTAAACATCTGCTGTTTGTATTGTTTTTGTATTGTTTGTGTTTATTACAGAAATTGAGTTTCAAATATAAACTCAAATTGAGAAATTGAGGGATACTTGTCAAAGTATGACAAGTATCCCTGGTTTCTCTATATACACCGATCAGGCATAACATTATGACCACTGACAGGTAAAGTGAATAACACTGATTATCTCTTCATCACGGCACCAGTTAGTGGGCGGGATATATTAGGCAGCAAGTGAACATTTTGTTCAAGTTGATGTGTTAGAAGCAGGAAAAATGGGCAAGCGTCAGGATTTGAGCGAGTTTGACAAGGGCCAAATTGTGATGCTAGACGACTGGGTCAGAGCATCTCCAAAACTGCAGCTCTTGTGGGGTGTTCCCGGTCTGCAGTGGTCAGTATCTATCAAAAATGGTCCAAGGAAGGAACAGTGGTGAACCGGCGACAGGGTCATGGGCGGCCAAGGCTCATTGATGCACGTGGGGAGCGAAGGCTGGCCTGTGTGGTCTAATCCAACAGACGAGCTACTGTAGCTCAAATTGCTCAAGAAGTTGATGCTGGTTCTGATAGAAAGGTGTCAGAATAAACAGTGCATCGCAGTTTGTTGCGTATGGGGCTGCATAGCCGCAGACCCGTCAGGGTGCCCATGCTGACCCCTGTCCACCGCCGAAAGTGCCATCAGTGGGCACGTGAGCATCAGAAATGGACAATGGAGCAATGGAGCAATGGAAGAAGGTGGCCTGGTCTGATGAATAATGTTTTCTTTTACATCACGTGAATGGCCGGGTCCGTGTGCGTTGCTCACCTGGGGAAAACATGGCGCCAGTATGCACTGGTAAGCCTGCGGAGGCAGTGTGATGCTTTGGGCAATGTTCTGCTGGGAAACCTTGGGTCCTGCCATCCAAGTGGATGTTACTTTGACACGTACCACCTACCTAAGCATTGTTGCAGACCATGTACAACCTTTCATGGAAACGGTATTCCCTGGTGGCTGTGGCCTCTTTCAGCAGGATAATGCGCCCTGCAACAAAGCAAAAATGGTTCAGGAATGGTTTGAGGAGCACAACAACGAGTTTGAAGTGTTGACTTAGCCAAGATCTCAATCCAATCGAGCATCTGTGGCATGTGCTGAACAAACAAGTCCGAACCATGGAGGCCCCACCTCACAACTTACAGGACTTAAAGGATCTGCTGCTAACATCTTGGTGCCAGATACCACAGCACACCTTCAGGGGTCTAGTAGCAGCAAAAGGGGGACCAACACAATATTAGGAAGGTGGTCATAATGTTATTCCTGTATATTGACACAAGATCAGAACCAAGCAGACAAAAACTGAAAGGTAATGCACGCGTTCACTAACAAAATCTAAAAGGCTTGCGCCTGTGCTTGCAATAGGACTGTGTCTGTCCTCTGTGGCTGATCATGAGGATTAGTTTCCTCATCATGAACTGCAAATGAACCGCAGAGCAGAATCAATGAGCCCTCTGCAAAAAATTCCTCACTACTCTCCTCTCCGTATCGATCCGAAGTGCAAGAAATACCGCCCTTGGTGCTGGAACAACACTGGGTAAACCAAAGGCATATTTCACACAAATCTGAGGTTCAACACTGCCATAAACATTTGTTCATCCTACCAAAAAAACTGCTGGAGTTCAGTGACAATTAAATAATAAACAAGAAACAACAGCAGCATTTGATAAAAAAAAAAAAAAAAAAATCAAAGGACTCTGAATTAATCATGTGAACTTACAGTCTTTAATAGCCTGTGAGAGCAGCTCCAATCCACCACAGTAGTAAAGATTGATCTCATTGGGTCTGTCGAGCTTCTTCAGTAGCTCTAGTACTGCCGTGGCCTGTTCTGTTCCTGCTTGCAGCTCTTCCCAAGCTGCCTTTTCCTGGAGAGCCACCTTCTCTTCCAAGTCCACTTGTCTTAGATAAGCTATTGAAATATAAATGTAATGTGACTGCTCCATGAACATACTTCTTTTTTTGCAAATTCATGTGGAAATACTCTATTAAAATGCATAGAATGGAAATCCATAATGTCATTATTCCTCTGGAAAAGTTCAAAATGAATGTAAATGAGCAACTAATGGTCTAAAAACTGCTGGTGTAAGCATGTGAGGCTTTCTACAAGAAAATGTTCTGGGGAGAAACAGGGAACGCATGAGAGAGACTCATGTAAAACTATAAGTGAACGCAGTTTATTCTGGTACTGCTGAGAGATGCTTGAAAGTACATATTTAGACAGATGCAAAAAGCAAACTAATAACAATGCTAGTCCTACTCTGCTGGCAAAGCATGGATCTAAAGTCTAAAATATTGACCTTGTCTTTCCTTGCCTCATATCTTCACAGCATTTTTGAATCATACCTTTGACCATGGTTTCCCGCTGTGGCTCTATCTCCAAAATCTTTCGATAGCAAATCCTGGACTGAAAGTGAAGAAAAAACAGCAGGATAAAAGGAGAGGTGTCAAATAAGGTGAGGAATGTAAGTGTAATCCAGCTTTAGACTTGAAAGGACAGAAGGACTTCTATTGAGCGATACTTACCTGTGGGAAATCCTTGAGTGCTAGGTGAGATTTTCCCATTTGTATATATGCTTTAATACACTTCTCATTGCACTGTGAATGAAATATTTATATATTCATTTGCCACTTGAAAACAACAGAATATGCATTGAAATAATAAACTAGAGTCAGTAAAGTGATATTTTCTGTCCCAGACTATTATTTTATCAAAAAAATAAATAAATAAATTTGACTTTTAAAAAATAAAAAATGACTTTTTTCTCAGAATTGCGAGATATAACCTCGCAATTCTGACTTTATAACATGCAATTCTTTATAATTGCATGTTATAAAGTCGCAATTACCTTTATTATTTTTTTTGTGGCAGAAACAAGCTTCCATAGAATACACTGTTCTATAATGAACATGTTTGTACATTTTTCAATTAAAACTTGATATCTTTTAGGGGGCATAAAAATTCATCCTCTTTAAAGAGATGAACTATGTGAAAAGAAAACCTTATTAAGTAGCTTAATCTTTTATTGTTTTATTATATCTTTATTTCTTAGGAAAAAAAGTGTGTAAAAAAAAAACAGAAATGATATCATAGAGAGAGCCCCCGTTGATCTTCATTACTATGTGACAACGTGCAACCCTCTGAAAGACATAAGAATTTTGAATTAATTTTATTTTTAAATGACTTTTCAATAATCATATGATTAAGATGTGCACACTTTTGCTGAAAATGGCAATCACATGAGTGACTTAGCAAAATATATTTCCTTTTCTTTATCCTAGACACTTATTTGTCACTTACCCCATAGTTAATATGTTGGATTTTCCTTTATTAAAAGGATAAAAAATATTAGAGCATTAAAAGAATATATAAATAAAGCTAGCTAGCTCTTATCTTTCTAAAACTTTTCCAGAAGCAAAGACTTTTCAGCACAGCTCAGAAGGAACTTCAACCCAATTTTCTAATGCTGAGCAACTATCCAGTTCAATAGAAGCCACTCTATGGAACCTGCTGTTCTCACCAAGAGAAACTCTCTGCTTCGGCTGACACTGAAAAATGAGGGGTCGCTTCTCTGACCTCTTTCCCACTGATTTACTCACCCTCAGAGCCCACTCACAGTCACTTATGGCCTCCTTATATCTCTTCAACTTGATAAAGGCCTACATAATACATGAATGTATGAGACAATAAAATCACAAGAGGAGAAGTCTCACAGGAATATCCGTTATGATACGGCTCATCTTATTATTGAAGAAGAACTCGCTCTGAAATGTAGAAGTACCTGAGCTCTGTTTGTGTAGAGAGCCTGCATGTCACGCAGCTGCTCCAAGCCTTCAGTATAAAACCTGACAGCCGTTTCGTAGTCACCTTGAGTGAAAGCCTCATTCCCCAGCTCCCTTAACTCTGCAGGTCAAACGAGGACACAGGAAATCTAGACGTTGCAAACTGACAATGCAAAACTGCCCAAAAACTGCCCATTTCGCTCTCAGGCTTCAGTGTACATACCGTTGGCTTTTTCCTCTTTCATCTTTCTTCTCTGACTTCTCTCTTCGGCATCTTTTTCTAATGTCCTGAAGAAATTCTCTGACGAATCGAAGGGTACAACAAACCGTTGCAAGATTTATAATAAAAAGACAAGAAGTGAAGATGAAGGTGAGCAAGTTTGTATTGATTTATGAATCATTTACAAGATGTCAAGAGCAGACATTCAAGTTTTATACCTGAAACCAAATTATTCAACAGAGACAGAGAAGTTTTGTCACTGCTGAACCCAGAATAAGAGACTCCAATACACAAACCTACCTGGGTTTTGACTTGATTCATACTGGATGTTCTGAAAAGAAGGGGGGGGGAAGCTGTGTAACTGTATAACAAATATTAGTTATGAATATAAAGCATGTAATAGTCACTTAATCTCTTTGAAATATTATTTAAAATGCAATTAAGTGTTTTTATTAACATTACGTTATATTATATATTACATTTTTAATAGACTGTAAATACTGTACCAGGGGCCCATTTTCAAATGAAGGATTTTTGTTTATAACCGTCTTATTGATTTTGGTTTTACATGGTTCCACCTGCTCCAAAGATGAGATGAATTGATCTGCCTTCGCAAGTGCTTTCTCCTGGCACGACACATCGCTGGAATTGAACTCTTTTACCAACTCATCTGCAATCAGATATCAACAAAAAATAAAATAAATAAATAAATAAAAAACAACTCCAAGTACATTTACTTCACGATTGAATAAAATATGTGCGCTAAGTTAGGCCTAATTCCACATTACTGAGAGTCCAATGACTTGACGCGACGTTGTATAAATGTATAAAAGTTGTATAAAAGCGTACCGATATAAGTGAAAATGGGGTTGTAAACAAACAGCACTTACTTATCTGGTCAGCATTTCTCAAAAACCTTTCGAGGTCGTCGCTATCTTGCAAAGTCATGCTTGAAAACGAGTTCAAAAAACAAGAAGAATTCAGTGAAGAGAAGTGAGGCAGGTTTGTTTACGAAAGTGTATCCGTAACCATAGCAAAAGCAGCCATGTGCAAAAGGAATAGTTTACTCCTGCTGGTAGATACCTGTAACTACATTACACAGTCAAAATACATGTAGTAGTATCTTTTTTTACGATCTGATATCAATTTCAACTTATTTTATTTTGTTACATCTAATGTTTAGTAACAGTAGCCTGGTCGGTGTTGAGGAATAGTTTACTCCTGCTGGTAGATGCCTGTAACTACATTACACGGTCAAAATACATGTAGTAGTACCTTTTTTTGCGATCTAATATCAATTTCACTTTGTGAAAGCATCACCCTTCCTTGTACAATGACAACCACACACTAATTTTGTCAAAAAACATAACTTTGAATTAATGTTGAAATTTATAAAGCTTTACTTTATGTTTTAGGGTTTAGGGCACATGAAGGTGCTCCACGTATTCATGAATATGAACAACGACTGAGATGTAATCCAAAAACAGGCATACTTGCACAGATAAAAATGTTTTATTGTTCCATTCAATCTCTTGTTTTTATTCCAGAAAAACATACTTTATTGATCCCTAGAGGGACATTCAGGCACATAATAGCAGCTGTCTCAAATGTGGATAGCAGAAAAACACCACTATAAATAAATGAAATGCAATCAAACAAGCCAGTGCAAGACAAAACATGAGTACAATGGCATAAATGCGTTGAGTATTTGGTAAACAAGATTGTGAAAGTTGCATTCTGAGACACCAAAGAAGTGCTGATGGACTGTCTTGTAGATTTTTATAGTAAACATAACAAGACAGAAATAGTTTATGTGTTGCTGCTTTAAAATTTCATCATTATAATTCTGCCTTGAGCATTTTGCATCGTTAAATCTATTTTAAACTTAAAGCTTAGGTCATTATTTCGCTATATATTCTGCATATGCTTGTCTTTCTTTTTATTTTATAGTCATAATTTAATACTGGTCTCATCTTGTGGGTCATGACCCTAAAATTGCTCGCAGGTCTGTTTTGATAAGGTCACGGACAGTGACAGTTTTAAACACAAATAAACTGAATGGGAAAAAATCATATAATTGTGCATGGACCCTTTTCACATCATTTCCACAGTTATTAACGTTGTAAATCTAGCAACGTTTTTAATATTTCCATTTTNTATATATATATTTTTTTTTTTTCATCTTTAAAAAATTTAAAGGTACATTTATAACACTATTATCTTGGCATTAAATTATAAAAAAAATCGTTAACACTGCTGCGAGTGTGTATTTTAATACAATGGCTGAGAGAATAACGTAAATTTGACATCTTTTTCTCTTCTGACTGCCGTAATTAATCTGTCTATATACAGTATATTTTGTTAATCTTTTGGAAAGGCATGGAAATGCATTCATATTTTTTCTTTTGCTATTGAAACATTTCAACAATTATTTCCTGTATTTTTACTCTTTATTACTAACAACACTTTTGGGAAACGTACCCCTGTACAGTATTTTGGTGCAAATTTGTGTAATTTGGTAGAAGCTAGTCAGATTAGGCAGATTCCAACATTGTCAAATTGTGTAACTTGCCCTTATCCTCAAAATCTATATTAAAACTGCATTAAATAGAGGTTCAGTTGTTGGGCCTATGCAGTTTATGCTAATATTAACCATTTCAGTGTTTGATTTTAAAGGGTTAGTTCGCCCAAAAATGAAAATAATGTAATTTATTACTCACCCTCATGTCGTTCTACACGCGTAAGACCTTCGTTCATCTTCGGAACGCAAATTCAGATATTGTTGATGAAATCCGATGGTTCAGTGAGGCCTCCATAGCCAGCAATGACACTTCTTCTCTTAAGATCCATTAATGTACTAAAAACATATTTAAATCAGTTCATGTGAGTACAGTGGTTCAATATTAATATAATAAAGCGACGAGAATATTTTTGGTGCGCCAAAAAAACTAAATAACGACTTACATAGTGATGGCTGATTTCAAAACACTGCTTCATGAAGCTTCGGAGCGTTATGAATCAGCGTATCGAATCATGATTTGGATCGCGTGTCAAACCGCAAAACTGCTGAAATCACGTGACTTTGACGCTCCGAACCGCTGATTCAACACGCTGATTCATAATGCTCCGAAGCTTCCTGAAGCAGTGTTTTGAAATCAGCCATCACTATGTAAGTCGTTATTTTGTTTTTTTGGCGCACCAAATATATTCTCGTCGCTTTATAATATTAAGATAGAACCACTGTACTCACATGAACTGATTTATATATGTTTTTAGTACATTTATGGATCTTGAGAGAGGAAATGTCATTGCTGGCTATGCAGGCACGGAGCCATCGGATTTCAACAACAATATCTTAATTTGTGTTCAGAAGATTAACGAAGGTCTTACGGGTATAGAACGACATGAGGGTGAGTAATAAATTACATTATTTTCATTTTTGGGTGAACTAACCCTTTAAAGGATTAGTCCACTTTTAAATAAACTTTTCCTGATAATTTACTCACCCCCATGTCATCCAAGATGTTCATGTCTTTCTTTCTTCAGTCGAAAAGAAATTAAAGTTTTTGATGAAAACATTCCAGGATTTTTCTCCTTATAGTAGACTTGAGGGTCTTATCTAGTGAAACCATCGCTCATTTTCTGAAAAAAATTGGAAAATTATATAAGTTTTAACCTTAAATGCTCATCTTGAACTAGCTCTCTTCTTCTTCTCCTCTATTAGAATTCCAGCAGTGTAGACACTGCTAAGTGTATTACTGCCCTCCACAGGTCAAAGTTTGAACTAATTGTTATATACTATTGAACTAGCATATTGCATTTAAAAATTAATTCAAACTTTGACCTGTGGAGGGCAGTAATACACTTAGCAGCTTCTACACTGCTGGAATTCTAATAGAGGAGAAGAAGAGAGCTAGTTTAGGGTGAGCACTTAAGGTTAAAACTAATATAATTTTAAATTTTTTTCAGAAAATGAGCGATGGTTTCACTAGATAAGACACTTATTTCTCCTCTGGGATCGTTTTGAACAATTTGAAGCTGCGGTGAAACTAATTTTGACCTTCAACCGTTTGGTGCCCATTGAAGTCTACTATAAGGAGAAAAATCCTGGAATGTTTTCATCAAAAACTTTAATTTCTTTTCGACTGAAGAAAGAAAGACATGGACATCTTGGATGACATGGGGGTGAGTAAATTATCAGGAAAAGTTGATTTAAAAGTGGACTAATCCTTTAAGGCATTTTTTTTTTCAACTTTTGTAAGAAAGTAGTTGCTAGCTGTGTAGAGTCACCACTCAAAGAAACTGAAACATAACTAGGCACTCTAAGCTGGTCCAAGTGCCGTTACCATCCAAGATGATAAGGCCATCAGATGTCTTGCAGTATATAACATGCCTTTGAAAGCTGGATTCATCACTGTCAGAAAGACAGCGCTGTTCAAAGTTA
Organism: Anabarilius grahami; assembly: GCA_003731715.1. Taxonomy (NCBI): domain Eukaryota; kingdom Metazoa; phylum Chordata; class Actinopteri; order Cypriniformes; family Xenocyprididae; genus Anabarilius; species Anabarilius grahami. The sequence goes on along the minus strand of RJVU01011283.1, from coordinate 557,654 downwards.
AAATGTCAGTTCATGTAGGAGCGGCATCTTGGCTGTCTGGGCCATCGCTGACTGACGGGTCGGTGTTGTGGTGGTTGATCTCCAGGCTCTTAGGAGACTCTTTCAGGAGACTCTCGACCTCACGGTACACTGAAGCCTCTCTGTATTTGCGCAGATGCCCCAAAACCTCCTGCCCGGAAAACAGCACACATCCGAAATCTCACACTCCGACAAATATTACTTCTGCCACATCAATCTGATCCTACGGCATCTGCTACATCCCTTTGAATTACTTGGCAACAGCTACTGAGAACGTAAGGGGTGAATATGGTGAAATAAATCAAACTTACATCCTCTGAGAAAATCCCAGGACTTGGCTTCTGCACTTTTTCCAGCAGAAGACCATTGAGTGCTGCATCCGACGCCAAATATTTTGTCCTTTCATCGTCTGGACTATCAGTTTGTCCCAGTCTGGCGTGGAACAGCTCACTTAGGCCCACCTGTAAAGCCTGGAAATGGAGACGAGGTCGTTAATAAAGGCTCTATTAGAACATTCTTTCTTGTCTTGTTCAAGCTGTGCTGTGTGAGGCGGTTGTATATGGCACCTTGAAGAAGGCCCTTTGGAAGGCAGGAGCAGAGTCTGCCCTCATCTGACCGGTGGAAATGTGTGCAGCACAATGCATGAGCAGCAGAGAGAGGCCGCCCACCGACTGCAACCTCCGACTGCGAACAAACAGAGTCCTCTCTCCCTCCTGAAGACATAGGGAGTGCTAAGTGCACAGGGGTTTGTATGACAGAGCACTAAGTGTGCTTAACATGAATTAATTATCGCTCACCCGGTGACTGACAAATGAGGGCATTTAACCTTACTGCAACCGAACTAGCTGTGAAACCAATTATATCACAAGGAAAAGTGGTGCTAATTATCACTTCTCAAAGTGTGATAAATTGTTAATAACTTTCCATATGTTCTATATTTCACTGGTTCAATATGTGCATTCATAAGTTTAGAAATACCTGATAATAGAAAGAGTTGCGGAAAGCATTGTTATTGTAGTCGTTGAAAGGAAGACTAGAAGCCAGTTGAAGTGTTACTGCTGGTATCTGGAATGAAGAAATCAAAGCTGTGAATAAACTTAAGGCTATTTGCATGAAACCACTGCAATCAAAAGTTGACAAAAGTTTGACAAAAGTGAAAGTAAAGACATTTATAATATTAAAATTAACATTCAAATATTCTATTTCAAATAAATGCTGTTCTTTTGAACTTCATTAATCAAAGAAAAAAAAATCACTGTATCCAGAAAAATATTAAACAGCACAACAATTTTCAGCATTGATAACAAAAATAAATGTCTGCATATTAAAATGATTTCTGAAGGATCATGTGACACTGAGGACTGGAGTAATGGCTGCTGAAATTTCAGCTTTGCCATGACAGTAATACATTTTAAATGTAATAAATTTAAAATATATTCAATTAGAAAATAGTTATTTTAAATCGTAATTATATTTCACAATATTACAGTTTTTATTTATTTCTGATCAAATAAATGCAGCCTTGGTGAGCATGAGAGACTTCATTCAAAAACATTAAAACACTATAATTTATATTTATATCATCTATAATGATTAAAAATAATTTGAGTCAAAAACAGTAATGAACCAAGTATTATATTCTTTTGTGCAATTGTTGTAATAAATATTTTATCTAATGTTATTTTGATTATAGCTATAAAGCAATACGCCCCAAGAAGCCTGGTTTACAGTGAATTTATAAAAGCTAAGGGGCGTTGTTAGGCACAACGCGGAGTGGAGCCCCTTAGCTGTTATAAATTCACTGTAAACCACGGCTTCACAGGCTTATTGCTTTTATAAAATGGTTACCACACAATACAAATATTAAAGTCAAAAAATATGTATCAATGCAACTTTCATGAAGTAAAATCATTAAAAGCCTTCCTTCCGCTGGAAAAAAAGAGTCCCTGACCATGAACAGCAACAGAAGTTAAATTTATTACGCCATTATATGGCGGCAAAGTTTTTTTTATTTTTATGAGCGAGTCACTCAGTCGCAAAGATATATCGAAACTTGTTGTGAACACAGAACAAGAAGCAAATGTCAAAAGCTTTGACTAGTGCTGTCAGTGTCAGCAGGGCACGGGAAAACCCGTTAGATAGCAGCGGACATTCAAACTGATTTTTTATTATGAACATAGGACTGACCTGAAGGAAAATGCTAAACCTGAATGCAGGTAATACACTCGCTCACTCGATATCTCTCTCACAATACTCTTCTACATAATACAGTAAGCTTCAATGAACAAAATCAATTGAGAACAAACATATGTTTACATTGCTAAGAGTGGTTGCTAAGACAGACGCAGTGGCGCAGCGATACTTATGTAATGCTGTATGTTTTTTGGGAATTTTACAACGGCTTCGAACGCGGCTCAACCAATCAGAATCAAGAGCCGGAACTATCCGTTTTATAAAAATAAATTGCAAAATGTCATAACTATCAATGTGGGGTTCAGTTAAATGATCTGTCTGAACAAATCAAAGAGTAGTGACATGTGCAACCCAACAACATTAAAAAAAACCTACTGTTTTTGTCATGTTAGTAAATAAATGTAAGTTATGCAACGTAGATACGTTTTGTTACTTACTCCCCAACACAGTCTATGAGAAACACACATAAAAGCAAATGAGAAAAAGACCGACAGATCCAGACCATTTTATGTAAGTGAAGGTGCTGAAGGAGAAACTGTCCATGCTGGTAGAGCAGAAGCTCTCGTGGGTTGAGTGTATCAGAGCTCACTAGAATCAGCTCCCCCTCGCACTCCCACTGAGCATCCATGAAATCCATGAACGACCGGCCTGCACCTGAATGCATGTGCCAACACACACTTTTTAATGTGTCACACTTTGATCACTCTGCTTCTTTGCAAATTTTAAGAAAAAATAAAGTTGTTAATTAATTACATTGTCACGTCCCTTGAACCTGCTAAAAATAATATTAGTTATATTTCCACTGACATGTACTTGATGGTTCTCATGGCTTTAAGTCATCTGTTGCTATACTAATTACTTTGCAGTTCTGATGAGATCAGATTGCAAGTTTCAGTGGTGATAATTAGAGCCTGACCTGAGGGCTGGATCTTCAGCATGCCTCTTTGTCTGGCACTATCCCTGAGCTGCTGCTCCACTTCCTTCATCAGCTGGAAGAGAGGAGATAGCGCTACTAGTCTGGACCAATCTTCTTCTGCAACACCGTAAAAACAAATACAGAACAGGAAAATCATTTAAGATACTTCTTATTGCTAAATTGCTAAGTGGTAACTTATTCTGAATGTTTTTCAGTATCATATTTTACAATATCAAAAATTTTAAAATATGAAATCCGAGAGGTATCTGAACCACACATAAGCAGCAACATCATAGCACTTTTCAAGGCCCAGAAAGGTAGTAAAGACATTGTTAAAATAGTCCACATGACTACAGTGGTTCAACCCTAATCCTGGCCAGATTTGCCCATTGGCCTCTGTCCATCATGGCCTCCTAATCATCCCCATACACTGATTGGCTTCATCACTCTGTCTCCTCTCCACCAATAAGCTGTTGTGTGGTGGGCGTTCTGGCGCAATATGGCTGCCGTCGCATCATCCAGGTGGATGCTGCACATTGGTGGTGGTTGAGGAGATTCCCCCTACTATATGTAAAGCGCTTTGAGTACCCAGAAAAGTGCTATATAAATGTAACAAATTAATTATAATTATTATTAATGTTATGAAGCGGCGAGAATACTTTTTGTGTGCAACAACAAAACAAAAATAACGACTTCATTCAACAATTTCTTCTCTTCTCTGTCATTTTCCTACGCTGTTCACATTGTAGACGCAGTGCAGCGCTTCTCGGCGTTCTGACATGGAACACGGAAGCACTGCGTTTACTATGTTAACTGTGTAGGAGACTGACAGGGAAGAGAAAAATTTTTTTTTGTTTTTGTTTTGTTTGTGCACACAAAACGTATTCTCACCGCTTCATAACATTAAGGTTGAACCACTGTAGTCACATGGATTATTTTAACAATATCTTTGCTACCTTTCTGGGCCTTGAAAGGTTCAGTGACGTTGCTGCCTATGTGTTGTTCAGATACCTCTTGGATTTCATCAAAAAGATCTTAATTTGTGTTCCAAAGATGAACAAAGGTCTTGAACTAACCCTTTACGCCTGTCTCAAGGTCAAGTCCAGCAAGCTGGTCTCAACTAGTCATAGAAAATATGGTCTTTGACTTGAGACAGACTTGTGTCCGTGTCTGGTTTTGTCCGAACTCGAGTATTACAACACTGACATATGGTGCAGGTATGTGCTGAAGTTTAATATCTAGGGTTAGGGATGTGAACAAACTTATAACCCTAAGTGTGAGCAAGTATAGACAATACAAGTATTGAATGATTAGTTCAGCCAAAAATGAAAATTCTGTCATTAATTACTCAACCATGTGTTGTTCTAAATCCGTAAGACTTTCGTTCATCTTCGGAACACAAACAAAGATCTTCTTGATGAAATCTAAGAGCTTTTTGTCCCTCCACTGACAACCTATGCAACTGCAACTTTGATGCTTTAAAAAGTTCATAAAGAGATCGTAAAACTGTAGCTGTCAATGGAAGGACAAAAAGCTCTCAGATTTCATCAAAAAGATCTTAATTTGCGTTCCGAAGATGAATGAAATTCTTACGGGTTTGGAACGACATGAGAGTGAGTAATTAATGACAGAATTTAAATTTTTTGGGTGAACTAACCCTTTAACTAAGTATGGTTTAAACCTTAAGCATAGAAATTGTGTTGCTTGCCTTAGCAAACATGCTTAAATAGCCTCAATAACTACTTGGGTCATGTGCTAAAGCAATGTAACAAAGCACGTTTTTGCTTCACTGTTCTCCTGTTGTGGAAACATGACCTTTAAGGAACTATGTGTCTTAAACACATACTAGTTTCACTCAAAGAGCTCCACTAAAACTCTGACCTGCTAGCTTTGGGATACTGATATAAGCGGACAGACCAGGTTCTTGGAGAGACTGGACATCTGAATGGAACAAGAGAGAACATCATGTCGTGATCTGAAATGAGGATGCCTTTAACTTCTCTGACATAAGAAAGCCTCACCCTGGCTGTGGTTAAGATGTGTTTTTTCCTGGCTTTTCTGAGTGGAATATGGGTTTGACAGAGGAAGAGAGGGCACTATGGCATTCTGTTCACTCGCAGACGGAGTCTTGATTTGATCTTTAAAGGACTGAGTCGAGACACCTGGCGAAGCAGGAGACACAGACACAGCGGTGAAATCCTACAGACTTGACAACCAGAAACTCTCTATTTATTCTCTGTGCATTCAAATATACCTTTCACAACAGACGCCGATTCAGTCCATGCTCTGGAAGCGCTTTCCCGGCCAAACGCCTGCTTCCCTTTTGAGATAGATTTCGCAACTGAGACAAAAACATGATTAACGTTTCTATAATAAGGAATAAATGAGGATATTGTACCAGAGCTCTGTTGCCGCTGTGTGCTGGTCGACTGGAAAAGTGCTTTGCTTTCCTCCAACAGCTGAATAAGTCGTTCAAGCTGAGGAAGGATTTTCTGCTGAGTCATGGCTATTACTTTCAGAGGGTTTCTGACACCCTTAGGCTTCAGTACACCAAAATCTTTAAACCAGAATGTCCCAGACTCCAAAGACTAGAGAAGAGAATCAATTTAGTAGACTGTCAAGGGAAAAGAAAGTCTTCCAAAGCATTGTCCCAAATATACACAAAACAGCTCTAAGGTAAACCAAGGACATTGCTATACAATTATCGGTCAGTGCCACGAGCATGCATTGCACATCTAGCCTCCGGCACGTGTTACCTGCGCGGTGTCAGCACGCAGCTGGCAGACCAGACGAGCACAGTAGAGAGAAGAAAGCACAGCGTCCAGCTCTGCTTGTCTCTGCATTAATTGCTCCCACAGTTCCTGCTCCTCATCCTGTGATAATCACAAGACACTGTGTTATTTATCCTAGAGCACACTCCATTAAACTGGAAAATGGACAGTGCAAAGCCAGAATATTGGCAATTGCACAAATAGTCACATGATGGACATTACGCTTCCAATGTATTGATCTGCTCATTCAACTGTTTAAAGACATAATAATGAGCTCAGCAGATTTGTACGTTTCTGTCTGTGGGTGAGTGTTTCAAAGTGAAAACAAGCTGACCAGATGCTGCGTTTTCTGTACTGATAGCTGATCCCGGTCTGTCTGCAATCTCTCCATGGACACACTCACTCGGTTCAGCACGGCCTTTAGCCCGGTGTGCCAGTAACACTGCTGCTCCCACTCCTCCTCGTCTCCTTAAAGGATGAGTTCACACAGAGATGAAACCTTTGTCATTATTTACTCACCATCATGTTGTTCCAAACCCTAAAGCTGTTTTATAAAACAAAATTGAGGGCAATATGTTTTACAAACAATGAGATTTAATAGCGACATCTAGCCAACAAACTCACTTTTTTAGTAAAAATCACATATATGAATGACATCATAAAAAAATAGTTACTCATACACCATATTACAAGTCTTCTGAAGTCCTATGATATATGAGGAACATTCTAAAAGTTATGTTACTCACTGATAATTTTCTCTTCCAGTGAGTCATTTACTCGAACAGATCAATGAATCAGTGGGTTGAATTCAAGAACCGAATAAGTGAAGGAATCATTATTTTGAATTGGTTTGTGATCTTGATCCTTGTTCACAAATTGGACTAAATGATTTTTTCAGAACTGATGAACAATTGATTTGCTCATAAATTGGAGTTCAATGATTTGATTCTTGAGTTAACCGCTTACTGGAGGGGAAGATTATCAGTGAATAATGACCAAAATCTGTGTTCCTCACACAAATCTACTTGGAATATAGTGCACAGGAAGTTTAGACTACTTTTATGGATATTTTGTCATATTTTTGCATTTGAGCAGCCAAAGTCACAATGAACTGTCATTGTATGGAAAAGACCTGTGTAAAGATTATTACAATTATCAAATTTTTTGTTTCATATAAGCAAGACAGACATATAAGGGCAACATGAAGGTGAGTAAATAAAAACAGAACTGTCATTGTTGAGTGAATCTCTTTAACACAGATTTAAGTAAGTTGCCAAAAGTTACTTGTCTCTATATTATACACTACCGTTCAAAAGTTTGAGGTCATTAAGATTGATAAATGTTTTGAAATAAATAAATTTGTTTAGCAAGGATGTATTAAAATGATCCAAAGTGACTGCAAAGACATTATTAATGTTTTATAGAGATTTTTATTTCAAATAAAAGCTGTTCTTTTCAACTATTCATCAAACCTGAAAAAAAAAATGATCAGTTTCCACAAAAAAATTGAAGCATAACTGTTTTCAGCATTGGCAATAATAATAATAAATGTTTATTGAGCAGCAAATGAGCATATTAGAATAATTTTTGCAGGATCATGTGATACTGAAGACTGGAGTAACGGCTGCTGAACATTCAGCTTGGTCATCACAGAAATAAATTACATTTTAAAATATAATAAAGTAGAAAATAGTTATTTTAAATTGAATGTTTTTCACAATATTACTGTTTTACTGTATTTTTCATCAAATAAATACAGCCTTGGTGAGCAAAGCACCCAAACCTTTAAATGGTAGTATACACAATGATCATGACTGCTATGTTTTGAATCTTTAAAGCATGACCATTTGCGCTCTCAGTGGGAGTATGAGCGTGAGGACTGACCTCCTGTGAGAGCATGTAACACATGGGCTGGTAGAAGCAGAGATAACTCTGAGTTCTGGAGAGCTTTTCTCTGGGCCTCACACTGAGCGCTTTCCTGAATCTCAGCGGCAGTCTCCCTTAGCTGCCTGTCTGTGTCCATCCAGTCTATCTGTTTCGCGCACACACGAACATGCACAGAATCTCATTCGGGATGCAAGGATGGTGGAAACGCTTCCTATCACACTGACACTCACAGAAATATAAACAGACACTTGGTCAAAAGACTTGCATTTTAAATAGGCCACAGAGTGCAGTGCCATCTCTGAGGAGTCAACTCACACAGTCAGACTCGTGTACAGAAGTAGATAGATAGTGTTTAACGGCTCTGTCAAAATCTCCCACCATCTCTTCTTCCTTCAATGTCTGCTCACGCCAGTAATTGCCCCGTACGCTGCTCTCCTTCTGGAGGGTTTCCACCTGGGGCAAACAAACACATTTTGCAAACATGTAAACACCCCCAAGCCAAATGAGCTTTTATGCAGCTGTGATTTAGTACAACTTCACTCACCATGACACTGTCTGGGTTTTCTCCTAATGTCAGAATTTGAGACACAGTTACAGGAACCACAGTCCGCTTCCAAACATCCAGATTTGCCCCCACAACTGGAGCCAGCACCCCTGTTACTGGGTCCACCGTTTGCGCTCCAAAACGTATGGGAACCAGCCCTGAGAGTAATAGGTTAACACCTAGAGTTTAATGTAACAGGATTTGGACATTCCTAGTAACCTACATTACCTTTACCATCTGCATCCTCCATGGTTCCTGCCAGAGGCACCATGCAGCCTGACACCCAGTCCAACTGAGCTCCGAGAACTGGGACATTCAAACCCGAGCCTCCGGGGTCAGGATACTCAAACCCGGGTAGAGCTGGCAAGGAGAGCTCAATGCCAGGCAGCTTGATCTCCCCTAAAAAAACAGTTGATCAAATAATTTCAGCCTTGATGAGAATAAGAGACTTTTGAATGGCAGTGTATCTCATAATATTAATAACACTTCTTTGCATAACCTACAGTTTCTGACAGTTATTAAACACCACTGTAATCATATAAAATCATATAAAAAAATAATCAAACTGACAAGCATTCTGAAAGCTCTTGCACTGTTTGAATGAGATCCCATATTAAATGACCCTTCACTGAGCTCCGCCCCCTTGGTTACTGCTGCTAACCTCTACACAACATCACATAAGAATTAACTGGAGATGTCTGTAAACAGCATGGTTTTCAGTAAAATCAAGTGGTAAACATCGATTGGATATTTTTGTTACATAGACTGGAATAGTATTTTTATTTGCCATTTTTCTTTAAAGAAACTGTTCCGTTATGCAGTAACTTAATTTAAAACTCCAAAGACTGCAAATCAGAATCGAGGAAAACACTTCAACACACACTCACAGTCAACAGATAAGTAAGAAATAAGAGATTAAAACAGATTACTTTAGTGTAAATTAAGTTACTAACATTTCTAACACCTTGGGACAGTGAACTCTTTAGTTACTATGGACATAACATTTTTGGATAATTTCCACTAAATTGTGTTTAACACTACCCAAATATCCTCCAGATCCTCCATAAACATTAGAAAAGAGTACCAAATGTTGTGTGCCATTTTTTAATCTACAACTAGTCAGTAATGTTTTTAGGCAGGGATCAGCAAAGGGTAAATCGATCATGATTTCAGCAAAGGGTAAATCGATCATGATTTTACCAAAGTAACAATAATTGTTGTATCCATTTTGGCAGAATGGTACATTTTTGCATTGACCTAACCTTTATATTAATATACAGATCTTGAAACATACAGATCTTTTGTAGTAAACAGCTCCTACCCACCCACACTACCACCATTCTCGGCCACACCCCTGGCCTGTTCCTGTACAGCTTCCAGACGACTCAGCAGCTGCAACATACAGTGTTGGCTGCTTTTCCATGCCTGCTCCAGCTCAGATGTTGCTGCCGAGAGTCTATCCAGGTCACCTTGTAGATCTGCAGCTGCTGAGCTCCACTCCTCACTGCAACCTTGCAGGAGCTCCGCCACCCGCAGGCAGGCGCCCAGAGCCTGGCTGTCAAGCAGAGCCTGGAAACCCCCAGCATGAGGCACCACCTTCCCTCCTCGCACGCTGCCTCCACCAACCCGCACCATCCGGCCGCTCAAGGGCTCGATGAAGGACTCACCCAGGAGGAGCCCCCCAACTGGAAGTACAGCCCCTAAACAGACACAATCATCAATCAGGCTGTTTTATTGTGCGGAGATTTTTTCAACGTTCAGAAAACAGACCTGTATGGAGATCAAGACTAATCCCCGTGATGAGCACCAGGTTGCCTGTACGTGGGTCCAGCATGGGAGAGCTAATCTGAATGGGCAGCCGCAGGCGCGAGATAGGACACGTGTGCACGCCACCCAAAGGATAAACCAATCCTGTTTGTGGATGGATGGTGACTGCTAAAATAGGCACCAAAACACCAGTGTCATAGTCAAACATTGGTCCTCCGAGCACCAGCCTTTGGCCTGAACGAAGCCCCCGTAGTTTGGAAGCAGCATGGATTTCAGCATGGCGGGATGGAGGGTATGGAATTAAAGGCAGCAGAGGTGATTCCCATTTTCCCACCTCACCTAGGAAGAGAAAACCATTAAGTGCCTCTGAATTTGAATTGTAATCAAGTGCTGCTGACTGAGATTAACATGTACTGAACACAGAATATATTAATTTACATTCATACTACTAACTAGCATATTAAAGGGATAGTTCACCCAAAAAATTTAAATTATCCCATGATTTACTCATCCTCAAGCCATCCTAGATGTATGTGACTATCTTCTTTCAGACAAACACAATCGGAAATATATATTTAACAATATCCTGGTCCTTCCAAGCTTTATAATGGTACTGAATGGGGGGGAAGGCAATTTTGAAGCCCAAAACAATGCATCCATCCATCATAAAAGTAATCCATACGGCTCCAAGGGGTTAATAAAGGCCTTCTGAAGTGAAGCAATGATTTTTTTAAAGAAAAATATACATATAAGTATATAAAATATACATAGAAGTCTAAAACAAGAAATTTTAACGGGAAATGTCTGAGGATTTCGATATATGAGGAGAGGAGCATGAGTTTGTGTTTAAACCGTCAGGGGTTACTCTTGCACAGTATGCGTACGTCCATCTGCCGGAAGCTAGTTATTTTAGTTTATAAAGTTTTAAATATGGATTTTTCTTGCAAAAGCCCATCGCTTTGCTTCAGAGGGCCTTTATTAACCCCCTGGAGCTGTATGGATTACTTTTATGATGGATGGATGCATTTTTTGGGCTTCAAAGTCACGCCCCCCATTCACTACACACTATAAATCTTGGAAGAGCCAGGATATTTTTGAATATAACTCTGTGTTCATCTGAAAGAAGACAGTCACATTCACCTAGGATGGCTTAAGGGTGAGTAAATCATGGGATAATTTTCATTTTTGGGTGAACTAACCCTTTAAGTGACTCACCCACATAAGCATCGGCTATAAAGACAAGGGTGGAGGAAGCAGGATCAAAGCCCACATTTCCCGCCACAGGCAGTAGTTTGCCAGTCTGGGGGTGCAGGAAGAAGTCCGGGGGCACTGGCATGCTGTGCCCACTGGCCAGTAACATATGGGCATTAGAGTTGGGTTGAATGAGGCCTGTGATGGGGTCTACATGAACAGCATCACAAGCCCTAACAGATCCGTCAGGAGCTGTTGAGGGGAAAAAGAGTGCAATCTTTCTGTGTTTCCGCAGACTTTAATCAATCAGTCATGCCACATACATGCCAAGTTTAGCCTCAGAGGATATTTGTCAGGATTTGACCAGCAAAATGTGTGCTATGTTGTAAAATAGCTCCACCTAGTGGTGTAGCTGCACTTTAAGACTTATGACTATGTTCTGTTAAAATTCCACTAGGGGGCGTGATTGCACAGTCACTGACTGAAAACATTCTCACCATATAAAATAACATTAGGTCTGAATTACATGGTTAATATTTGTCAATTCTCAAACAAATATTTTTAAAAGTTCTGACCAATGACATCTTCCCTACTGAGGACTGATCCAGTAGCAGGGCATAATAGCTGTGCTCCAGTGCCTTTTTTAAGCACAACCCAGGCTCCCTGCCTCTGGCTCTCCACTGATACCATCTCTGTCATCTCATCAGCCAGTACAGCTACTCGCTCCAGAACACTGCAAAGCACAACATATACCGAAGAGAATTGATGAAGAAAAATTGTAAGGAATAAAAGTATTACATTTAAAATATTGTATTAAGGTGTTTAAATACACACACGGAAATACAAACATATTCTACCATTCAAAAGTTTTTTTATTTTTTTTATTTTTTTTATTAAGTCTTTTATGCTTACAAAGGCTGCCTTTTTTGGGGAAATATTAATACAATTTAAAATAACTTTCTATTTTAATATATTTTAAAATGTATTCCTGTTATGGAAAAGCTGAATTTTCAGCATCATTACTCCAGTCTTCAGTGTCACATGATCCTTCAGAAATCATTCTAATATGCTGATTTGGTGCTTTAAAAAACATTTCTTATTATTATTAATGTTGAAAACAGTTGTGTTACATAATATTTTTGTGGAACCGTCATAGATATTTTCAGGATTGACTGATGATGAAAATAAATTTTAAAATAAATAAATAAATATTTTCTAACAA
>RJVU01011283.1:491545-545090 GCA_003731715.1 Anabarilius grahami | reverse complement strand
ATATATATATATATATATATATATATATATATATTTATACACACACACGTTTGTTTCATTGTAGTGAGGACATTCCATAGACTTCCACTGATTTTATATCAGGTTAATGATATTTTCTATTGCCTAAACTCAACCCCTTACCCTAAACACATGTGCAAAACACTAGATTTAAATACAAACATGTTTTGGTCTATTTATAAGCCTTTTTAACTAGTGAGGACAAGTAAAAGGACAAGTAAGTGAGGATATTTGGCCCTCACAAGTATAGCCACACAACACACGTATACTACAAAATACTACAGATAAACTGTGATAACATATATTAGCTACCAATTTTGATCAAAAAATATATAAAAAATTTCACAAAGATGCTTCTTACATTTAAAATTATACAATATATACATTTTATAGTTAATTTACTTAAATCTATCTTTAATTTATTATGGTTTTACTATGGTATACTATATGCATTACTATGGTATTTTTGCAGAAACTAAGGTTAGGGAATGCCAACACACTGGGATGAGTGGAGAATTTGGGCTTTGAAGTGTTAATGTGATATGTAGTGTGAAAACAGAAGGAGGAACTGAAGGAATTGAAGGGTTATGCAGAGGCTGAGTACATCCAGAGGCATGAAGTCAGGCAGACACTGGTTTTGTGGTGGCCTAGCAGTGTCATGCAGTTCATGGATTCAAGGACACCTTGCTGCTGTCTCTGATGCTTATGTTATCTGTTGTGCCTCATGAGTTCAACACTGAGGTCACAAACAAGAACAGAGGCTAAATGTCTAGTTTCCAGTCCTCTCTTTCTTCAATGAAACCTACTTTTTTTTTAACTCTCTTCATATCATGATAATAACACATAAATCTTACTGCAACCAGGCCGATATATTGGATATAAACACCACATTCAAAAAAACAGACCCAATTTCATCACAGCAGTCACTGAACAATCAATCCTAAAGATCAGATCTGGGAAAACAATCACAATTGTGTGCAGAATGAACAAAGCTGTAAGCTTCTCACTCGCTTTGTGATAATGGAAATGTGATAAGAGGGCTAGGATGAGGATAAGATGAAGGGATTCTCCACCATTTATTATGGGGAAATTTTGTTTTTAAGAAACCTTTTTACTGTCACTGCACAGTTGCTTTTACATACATTCACTCTAAGAAAACCATTGCTAAATTCAATTCTACTGCTTTTAATTGAAGCAAATTCAAATGACAAATTAACATAAATTTGAACAGATTAAGCCAAATTTTACATAGACGACTGAAAAAATATGACAGAAGTAATACAAGAATGTGTCCTACTGTAAGTAGCCCTTAAGTCTTGACAGACTGACAACTTAATTGTAAAATAGATTACTGTGAAAGTAGGCCAGTGATATAATTTATATTTTACACTATATCACAGTGATGTGAAAATAAAAAATAAATACATTACCGTACAAAGTTTGGGGTTGGTAACATTTTGTCACATGATCCTTTAGACATCATTCTAATATGCTGATTTGGTGCTTAAGAAACATTTCTTATTATTATCAATGTTGAAAACAGTCAATATTTTTGTGGAAATTGTGAAACATTTTAAATTTTTGAGTAGAAAGATCAAGAGAACAACATTTATTTGAAACAGAAATCTTTTGTAACATAAATGTCTACTGTCAATTTTGATCAATTTAACACATTCTTGCTCAATAAATATAGCAATTTCTTCAAGAAAAAAAATCGTACTTACCCCAAACTTTTGAACGGTAGTGTGTGCCATTAAGAGTGATTACATAATCACTCTTAATGGCGCCAGACCGCCTTCGGTATTCTACTTACGAAGAAATGTAAAACTGGTCACCGTGATTTTGCAAAGTAAGACATGTTCCTGGATCAACATATTTTGTTGATCCTGGAACAACATTCCAATCCGAAAATTTAGTCCTAACCTTTTCCCAACCCCTAAACCTAACCCTACCCATAACTTATCCCTAAAATCAGAGGGAAATGATAGCTGAATAACACTGTTGTGGAAGCACCTAACCCAGGTTGTAAGCCTAAACTTGACATAAATGGTAAACTTGTCCCTCAGATCTGATTGGTTGATTGGAATGTTGTTCCAGGATCAACAAAGATGTTGAACCAGGAACATGTTGTACTTGGTGAAATCACGTTCACCCTGACGCAACGCCAGTTTACACTTTCTTCGTAACTTGAATACAGAAGGTGGTCTGGCTGAAGCTAGATATTTTACTTCATAACTTGTAACATGTGGACATTTTTTTTTACACAAACGCATCGTTTCGCTTCAAAAGGCCTTTATTAACCCCCCGGAGCCGTGTGGATGGATAATGGATGAATGTGGATGGAGACACTTCCTTCAGCTCATACTCGTTTGGTAACGCATATTACCATTATAAAGCTTGGATGCGTCAGGATATTTATTAATATTTCTCCAATTGTGTTCATCAGAAAGAAGAAATTCATATACACCTAGGATGGCTTGAGGTTGAGTAAAGCTTGGGCTAATTTTCATTTGAAAGTGAATTAATCCTTTAATTATTGGGTATATCATATGATTAATTTGATAATAGGCCTATATTTTAATCAACTGAAAGCATGTATGAACCACATGAGCAGAGATAAAAACAGACAGATACATATCTGCTTCTTGATGACATACTGTTGCTTGATGTGTTTTTCACAGTGCGAGGTCTGACCCTCAGCCAGCAGCCTGAGAAGCCTGGCGCTCTCCCTCAGTCGCGCTCTGAAGGTCATCTGCATGGCCTGCTGCGCTCTCATCTCCACCCGCAGGATCTGCAGCTGACTGTCCAGTAGCTGTGTCAGCTGATTGCCCAGCACTCTTCGTCGCACCATCTCCTGCTCCACCTGTCTCTCCAGACCTTCAGTTTTCCCGCCAAACTTCCACCAGTCAGGGTGGAGCTCTCTCAACTTTCCCAGCACCCCCTGGTAGAGCTGCTTCACCTAGACAGGGTGCACGTTTCCTTCAATAAAACAAGCTTACAAAGGAGTGCTATACTTACAACTCATTTTACAACTTAACCCACACACTTCGCCCCAGGGAAGTTACAATTTACAATTTACTTCTGTATCTTACATAGTATCATACTGAACAGTGAAACAAGAGAGACTGTTAATTACAACTGAGCATCTCAGTGACGCTATTCAATATATGTTATAAATATGTTTGAACTTTACGAGGGGGATATTTGAAGCTCTGAGGTTTGGGAATTAAGACTATTGTTCCCATGGAGTCTCACCTCTCCTCTGAGCTGTCCGAGACGTACTGTGACAGACACGCTGTGCTTGAGCAGGATGTCGTAGAAGGTGCTGGAACTGAAGGCTTCAAGATCCACTTGCTCTTCATAGTCCCAGAACTCATTTGACACCAGAGCCACCGCTGTGGGCAATGCGAGCACAGTCTGTGGGAATTCTAGCTCTGGACAGAGCTAATACAATACCATAGGAAAGGCAAATGTGTCACGCCCAATTAATCTCCTGACAATCATTGCTTTGAAGGCAAAGAGTAATCTTTGGTAACTGTGTACGATGCTGTCTAGGACTTTTAGTGTTTGTCAAACAGAGATATGGTTCTGCCAAAACAGCAGGGATATCCTAAATACGTGCACCACATGAGGGTAAAATGAGTCAGTTTACTACTGCCGTCATAAATTTAGCCTGATATTGTGGTTATCTTAAGCAGATAAAGAATCTTGGCAATGTATGTTCAAATGTTACTTGGAGCAAATAAAAGAGATTTTGAGATCTTAGGGTAATTATTTTCTCCTTTATTGTGAAGTATAGGGGGATCCCTTGCAATTTGATGAAGTTAAAAAATCAATGGATGTCACGTTTGTTCATTTTCTAACATGGAAACTAGAAAAAAAGTGATTTTCATTAATTAAAATTTTCCTTTTTCTGGTTTTTAGGCACTAGATACATTAGGAATGTCTTTTTTATCTCTAAATTTCAAATACAAATGTTGTATATTTTATAATATAAAATTAATATAAAATGTGTTGTTACCTGCTGCCAAATTATATATTTGTACTTGGAGAACATTTTTAATATAATTTTTTTATCTGATCTCAAATAATATCAAATATATGTTAGGGTAACATTTTACAATGAGGTTCTAAACTACTGTTCAAAAGTATGGGGTCAGAAAGATTTAAAAAAAAAAAGAAATTAACATTTTTATTAATCAAGGGCACATTATATTGATCAAAAGTGACAATAAAGACATTTATAGTGTTACAAAAAATTATATTTCATATAAATGCTGTTCTTTTGAACTTTCTATTAATCAAAGAATCCTGAAAAAATGTATCACGGTTTCCACAAAAATATGAAGCAGCACAACTGTGTTTAACATTGATAATAATAAGAAATGTTTCTTGAGCAGCAAATCAGCATATTAGAATGATTTCTAAAGGCACATGTGACACTGAAGACTTTTTAAAATTTAATAAAATAAAAAACAGTTACTTCAAATTGTAATAATATTTCACAATATTAATACATATACTGTATTTTTTTGATCAAATAAATGCAGCCTTGGTGAGCATGAGAGGCTTCTTTCAAAACATATAAAAAAATGTTATTAAAAAAAATCTTACTGAATGTAAAAATTAACATGAACCTAGAGTACTGTTCATTGTTAGTTCCTTATTGTAAAATGTTAGCAATGTTTGTTAGATTATGTTAAGTCTGTAATCTTTTAACTCATAATATGATATTAGCTGTGCATGAGGCATTATGGACAAGGATCTGGATCCTGGGATGTACAAGGTCAGAGGTGATCTTGTGTTAAACAGGTCTATTTGTGTGAGAATGTGGCATGTATAGCCCCTGGTAGTACTAAAAAAAGGTTTACTTGCATCTAGTGTGTGACGTCAGTGGGATTACCTCTCTGCACCGAATCCTCTGTCAACCCCACCTGCAGGTTTCGGTGTGTTTTTTTCACAGCCACCACCCTGGAGCCCTTTGATGAATAGTCATCCATGTTGTACCTGAGCTGCAGATCACGGTACCTGGCCTGAGCTGGCAGTTTCTCAGGCCAGCCGTACTCCCTGAACAGGATCTGTGAGAACACAGTGTTCAGTCACTTCAATAAGCCAAACTTTGTTAACCCTAAAATTTTTGTTAAAGCCTCCGTTATCACTTACCAATATTGTGACGCACAAGCACAAGACTACCACAGCTCCAACTAAAAGCCCACCAATCATCAGCCAATCAGGGCGGAGTAACAGTTGGCGCCTCTGCGCGATGCCCATGCGAGTCAAATGATGTGGGTCAGATGGGAAGAAAGGTCCAGCATCATAACATTCCCCACCTGCAGGCACTACCCTCACATACTGAAAGGACCAAACAACAACATATACCAATGAATAGACATGGAGGTTAATTTTTTTATTACAAATTACAAATAAATGCTGTTCTTTTGAATTTTCTATTCATCAAAGAATCCTGAAAAAAAAAAAATATATATATATATATATAAAACTGTTTTCAGCAATGATAATAATATGTTTTTTTAAAAACATTTCTTCAGCACCATATCAGCATATTTTAATGATTTTTGAAGGATCATGTGACATGAAGATTCAGCTTTCCATCACAGGAACAAATTACATTTTAAAATATATTAACAAAAAAAACAATTATTCTAAATTCACTTGTAACATTTAAAACAATTTATGTTAGGTTTTTAGTATTTCAGTTTTTAAATTTATTTAGAGTGAACAGTATAGAATTTCAATATTGGATATTTAGTGGTTCTCGGCCATAACATGAAACGGATCATAATACCATGTGCCTATGTTGATGGCTGCTGAGTTTGAAGGCATACACCCCAGGCTCATGGAGACTTATGGAGAAAAGGGAGTGGGCAGATCTTGCCCGTTCTTGATCCTGTGCCAGTAATCTGAAGGGTCCCCAGTCAAACGCAGCATTAGTGTTGTACAAGCTGTCTCTGTGAAAAAAGCAGGATTCCCTCTGTGACAATCTGGGACAGTGAAAATGAATGGGCAGCACATGAATCACATGTCAGCATGTACTTACACATCATACTGAGGGTAGTGCTGTTGGGTCACAGAAAAGAGGAGAATATCCCCTGGATGTAGACATGCTGTTGGGTTCAAGACTCCTCCAGGTCGCATCTCAGATGTACCGAACGCTGATGATTTACTGGACCAGTGAGAGTCCCAGGTGAGCTCTGGACCAACTGAAATTTATAAAGGAGTTTGTGAAGTAACCCAAATAGAAGAGAGTTACAATAATCAATGCGTGAAGTAACTAGAGCGTGTACAAGAATGGCTGTGGAATTGGGTGTGAGAAATGGACGAAGACGGCTGATATTCCATAGGTGGAAATATGCAGACCGAGTAATATTGTTCACATGTGTTTCAAAAGACAAAGTACTATCAAGGATGACACACCCAGACTCTTAACCTGAGAAGATGGAGAAATTATAGAATTGTCAATGGAGAGTGAAAAGCTATTGGATTTTGACAAATTGGATTTAGTGCCAACAAGAAGAAACTCTGTTTTATCAGTATTCAGCTTGACAAAGTTGCACGAAAACCAGGATTTAATCACTTCTAAACAATCGGAAAGAGAGGGAGGAAGAAATAAGAATAGAATTTGGCTTGGAGGACAAACAGAGCTGGGTGTCATCCGCATAGCAATGAAAACTAATGCCATATTTCCTAAAAATATAACCAAGAGGTAATAAGTAAATTATAAATAAAAGAGGGCCCAAAACAGAGCCTTGAGAAACACCAGTGCTAACAGATAAAGAGTATGATCTGAAATTTTTAAGATGGACAAATTGAGTGCGCCCGGAGAGATAAGATCTAAACCAGGTGAGAGGAACACCTGTGATACCTATAGAGAATAATCTATCTAAAAGAACTTGATGGGAAATAATATCAAAGGCCACACTTAGATCAAGTAGGATGAGTATAGTTAAGAGTGTCTGGAATATATATATATTAGATACCTCTGTTTGTATCTAGGGGCTCAAAATGGCTGTTGGTTTCCTGGCTGTGGGCCAGAATCAACCTCCGGACCTCCACAGGGACAGCATTGAGCAGACCAAAGAAGCCCGCCTCTGCACACAGCAAACAAACAGCAGGCTGCTGATAAACCGTGGTCACAAAACTCTCTTTACTTCCTGCCCTTGTCTCTGGCCACTCACCCCCTGTTTGCACAGTGTACACAGGCCTAGAGAAATTAAGCTGCACATTGCATTCCAAGCTCCCATGGGAGTCCCAGTGCTTCAGGACCGTCTCCAGCATGCTTCCCGACATGCTCACCTTTTAAGAAAACACAAAGATAGTTTAATGACAAATAGGTCAGTGTTATCTTACCGCTATTTGTGCTAAACTATCACTTGTGTTTAAGCAGGGCTGTATTACACTCTCAATGTCCTGTGCAAGTCCCTCACATTGTGTACTTTGTTAAAGTTATCCAGTCATACTGTGTTTCCTTTCTTTTTTACTGTTAATCGTCTTATGGATTATGATACCTGAAAGAATAAAAAAAAAATAGATCAACTTTTTGCTTGTTGTTCAGGATCTGTACACTTTTTTTTACAGTTTTTATGAAAAGTAATGCATTAAGTTACTTTTTGCACTACTTTACCAAACCGTCTGCTGACTGACAGTCTCTCTTTTTAAAGAGTGAAATGTTTTTGTTGTTTTTTTTTTTTCATTTGAAGTGCTTTTTGTTTGTTGCATATTTATACACAGACACAGTAGTGTTGTTATTGTAAAAGTCACCATGACATTTTTTCTCTACTATGGTAGTCAATGGGGGGGGCGAGATCTGCTTGGTTACAAACATTCTTCCAAATATCTTCTTTTATGTACAGCAGAACAAAGAAATTCATACAAGTTTGGAACAACTTAAGGGGGAGTAAATGATGACAGAATTTTCATTTTTGGGTGAACTATCCCTTTAAAGGTGCAGTAGGTGATCTGGGAAATGCTAGTGTTAGCCTGCTAGAATTGAAAGCATACGATCCCACCCTCCCTGCAAATTGCCAACCAAAGCCACACCTCCTCCAAAACACATGAACGCACACACACAAATTTGCTCTCGGTAAAACATCACAAGAGTAGAGCTGCAGGATTCTGGATGAAATGAGAATCACATTTTTTTGGTTTCAAATAGAGATCACGATTCTCCCACGATTCTGAATATATAACCAATCAAAATAACATGTAATTTACTAGAGATTCTGACAAAATATAAATTGCTGGACTCTAATTGCTGGAAAAAAAGGTTTTAAATGAATTCAATGACTCATTAATAAATACTTTTCATTACTGGATGAATCAGTGTTTTTGAATGAATCTTTTGAATGAATGATTCACTGACAAATAAAAAAATGTTAAGTCACTTGTCGCCACCTAGTGGAATAAGATGTAATTGATACAACCGTTATTTGACGTGCCAAGTTCGTTTCAAAAGGTAATTTGCTCTATTTCATAGACACCAGTGTTTATATACTAACTTAAAACCTATATCTCATTACTTCTGTGATAATTTGAATATTTGTAACACAGAAATAACTAATGTGTGGTTCAAAACTGCTCTCTCTGGCAGCACAAACACATATTTGAATGTCATGATATGATTTTCTCAAAGGTTTAAAAGACGCGGGCAAATCATTGTCATTAATAAAGTAAGATCGCGTGGGTGCTTGAATCAAGATCGTGATCTTTTTACGATTAATCGTGCAGCTCTACACAAGAGACGCCATTAAACTACCTTATGTCTCAAAGCGCATAACATTACAATAATAATGAACATAAACAACTGGAGAGCTTGTACCTGACTGCTGCAGATTCATTTTGGTGTTGATACTGTTGACAAAGTTACGCATAATTCCGAGTCTGAGGACGTGAACAGCACAGGTTGTCATCGAAGACCGTTTAACATAGTGATTGCTATTAGGATATGAGGAGACATTCAACCAGTATAACAAAAAAAAATTCTGTAGAGAATCTCCTATTGCACCTTTAAATATACCCTAAATATACCCATATTTCTCATTCCAACTGTATGTGTTGGTAAAAAAAAGCGTATATTATTATGACAATTTAACAAGTAATGTGGTCTTGCTTTTTGAAAAAAATAATTTCGCATATTGCTTGTAATGTGTTAAGGCTCATTCAAACCAAGTACGATAACTATTAAGATAACTAACAATAACTATACTAGCATCGTTCTGTTTATTTATGCATGCGCTGCAGTTTTGTCATCTGTCATTTTAAATGCTCAAGCTCTTTAAAGCAGGATGGATTCTGATTGGCTGTCAATGATTTTATCATTCATCAGCTGGAAAAAATCATTCTGAAAGTGATTCCAGTGATATTGTTTCTCTGTGCCGTTATCGTTATAGTTGTGGTGTGGACTCTGCTATTCTTTTATATTTAGAATGATTTTCAGAACTATTTCTTTATCATTATAATTATAGTCATCACAACAATGTGAATGGGTCTTTACCCTGAAGAAGACTAGACACTACTATGGGGTGTCATCATGTTTCGGGCCTTCTTACTAACACCAAATCATGATGTAGATCAGTGGTCTGAAACTCAATTTCTCCAACCAGCTCCAACTCACACCTGCTTGGAAGTTTCTAGTAATCCTGAAGAACATGATTAGATGGATCAGGTGTGGCCCTCCAGGAATTGAGTTTGAGACCACTGATGTAGATGGACTGACCTGTTGATTAGACTCTGTGTAGAGCAGGTAAAGGCTTCCAGTGCAAACCAGCTGCAAAACTGGACTCAGGGTGTTTCGGCACCAGCCCACACACTCAGCCCTGTCTGGCTCAGGCCTGGACAGACCTCTGCACACACACAGGCCCAGGGAGCCATCGTAGCCATCATACAGCTCAGGAGATGGACATACCTGCAGGCAACATATGAACTGCTGATCAACGGGGTCATTGGGCTGCAAGAGTCCAAGGGTAAGTCACATGTTACGTTCAGTGGTACATGTGAGGTCCCTTATGTGCATACTAAGAGTTCATAGAAGAACGTATTTCACTTCAGAGGCCACTGACTTGCTGGCCAACCATTCAACACTAGGAAAACATCCAATATCGGATCATTTTCAGTGCTAATGACTGAATGGCGAGTATGTCATCTTCTCTGTACAAACAACATGACTGTAGTACAGGTTTCTAAATATTACCTTGGTTTCTGTGGACACTCACCTGCTGGGAGCAATACTGCTTCCATTGCTTGTGGTCCAGACATTCTCCATGCTGGTTGCGTGCTCTTCCATCCTTGCATATCTCATAGACCTTCAACACACAGGCTTCTCCTTTCTGTGTGTATCCCAAAGTGCATGGACACTGTCCATCACTGGCCTACATTCAGGATTGGGAAGATGTCAGCCGTTAGAGACAACAAATCCTGACTCATTTCCCTAGGGAGTAGTAACTGATGAAAAGAGCATTCAGCAGTCAGTGAGAGTGGTAACTAGACTCCCACTGGGCTGAAACATGAGCATCTGTCTGAGCAGAGGTCTGCAGATTGCTTCTCTATATGGATGCAATTAGCTACAAATGCATGGGAACTTATGTAAACAAAGCACTTAACAATGCACAAAGTTCTTACCTGGAAGACTTGACCCTCTCGCAGACATGTACAGCTGTCCTGTCCAGGCAGAGGCTGTTGTGACCAGGGCCCACAAGGCAGGCAACTGCTCAATCCTTCTCTAGGTCCATAGTGATGTGATGGGCAGCTGATACAGCCGTTTATGGTCGTGGCCCAGAAACTTGGTCCAAATGTCCCTCTGGGACAGGGAACTGGACCCTCATCTCCCTCTGGGCAATAAAAGCCTTGACACAAACATAAAATTAGAAGGTTCTCCAAAGAATAATCTCCAACAACCAAACTCTTAAATTTCATATTTATGTTTTTCTTCAACTATGTAAAATAAGAAAATAAGCTCTTAAAACATATTGTTTAGTTTAACTAGTTTAATTTGTCTTTTAACAATACCTTCCACTGTAATGGAAATGCCATTTAAAATTTGGGAATGATAAAACCGCTTATTTTCTTAATTAATTTCATAAATAGTACTGTATCCTAAAAAAATATTATAATAATAGAGGTGTGACGAGATATTAAAATGTGACAAGATTTCTTGTCGAGTAAAAAGCTGTCTCGTGATATCGCCATGACAGAGCATGAGAATGAAATTAGCATAGAAAATGCCACCGCTACGTTTACATTACATTGCCTCCACTGTCGTTTGGCTTTTTTATATAAATAAAAAACAGTTAATTAAGTAGTATAATGTTCGATTCAATAGTAAACTATTGTAAATGTCTGCCCTGCACATTTAGCATGAGCTGCAGAGTCACACACAGTGCAGCAGGAATCACAGTTCACTGATTACGTGACGAGAGTAAGGCGAGATGACTGACAAGACCATGGCGGAGGATTCGTTGCGCAACAGAGCCTAAGCATCTGATAAATGTCTCCCTATACACAGGACACTTGATATTCAACAATATTTTTCATCTGCCTGCATTGACACCATTGTATGCGAACTACATTAATAACCATTGATTTTTACAATGGAATGAATCAATACTGAATTGACTTAAGCTGGACAATGACACCATTTTCTTTAAAAAAAAAAAAATTGTGGAAAGGAGTTCAATTAGGAGGTCACACACAGCCTCAGTCAGAAGTTCTGGAAGCTCATAATTCATGTACAGTAAGGTCTGAAGAGGCTCCAGTGAAATCATACAGGAGAGAAGCCAGTCAGTTGAGTTTGTGGCAAAACCTTTAACAGTGCTTGTATATTCTCGTCTTTCAATGCATATGATAATTCATATTCAGAAAGTAGAACTGAAATGACATGCATTACAAAATGATTAGTTAAAACATTTCAAAATGCACCTGCAGACTATTTTTCCAGTCATTCTTAAAAATACTGTGCAAAAATCTTGTCTCTTTCTCGTGAACCCAATCTCGTGTCTTGTCTCGTCTCGTGAGCGACTCCCCTATTAAATAATATTTGTAAACTTTTTGAATAATTTCACAAAATCATGGCCTGGTTGGAAATGGAGATATTTACCTTGATTTTTATATATTTTCTTCATACATCACATTTCGTATTTCATCTTGGTAAACAAGTAAGCTAACTTTTACAAACAAATTTTTAGGGGAAAATCCATTTCTTGTGGAAATGAAGCTGTGGTGGGACATTTTTTCATAATTTTTTTAAATAATTTTAACAATAAATATTGAAATGGTTTATGATTATTTCACTATTTTTGATCATGGTAATTTCAAATAATTTTCATAATGCATTTTCACAGTTTAACATTGAAAGATTGTGTTTAGAACAAGGGTAAAATATTATTAATATTATTATTAAATAAAGAATTTAAGACAGTTAATGTGATGTTCATTAACAAGTAAGTGAAGTTCCTAAATGTAATTTCAGGAGGAATGAACCAATCTAATCTTTCAATTGACTGTCGGAGCATATAAGCAGCCATTCACCTTGCTCCGGCATCAGCTGTTTTGGCGTCCCTCCCTCTACCTAACTCCACCAACATAATTTAGATATTTTGCTACCATATTCATCTTCCAAGCATTAGTAGTCCCACTGGGGGAGAATATAAGCTCAAGTTGAAAATGCTTCCTCGAGCCCCTCTACCACGGACAGCAGGCCAAATATGTTTAACCTTAATAGCTTAAACTAAGACTATATGGGCAAATGAACTTGTGAAATAAATAAATAACCTCTGGGACTAGACACCCACTTGATGCACTTTCCCCTCGTCATGTCCCAGAAAAATGCAAGTTACCTGGTTTGCAGGAAGATCTTTCAGGAAGTCTTAGAGAAATGTTTGATCCAACAGCAGGGCTCAGTCTTAGGGTGAAAAACCAGTAAAGTAGGGAAGGCCAGCAGAGGCAAAACCTGAAAGAGCACATCATTTCATTATGCTGTCCGGGGCTCAGAGACAGCTCGAAGGCATACAGGAAGCTCTTTCCCTGCCATGCTGAATGATTCATGAACCGTCTAGAGATAAAGTATCACACATGCCAATAGGTAGAAAGATGCAACCTGATGCTGCCAGTTTAGATTACAGGCCACAGTGAAACCATGAAACTGATTAATTTTGGCTGTGCTTTAAATGTCTTTCAGCACATCTAAAAACAATAAATCAATCACAATTTGCAGGTTTATGTGGAAAAAGTCCAAGTCCTATCAGAAATGTTCTACTAGTGTGCTCTTTCTCGAATCCTTTGCCAGGAGAAGAGAACATTCCAGGCACTCTTTATTCAAACAAGCAATAGGTCACTAAAACAACAAACCTTGTTTTTCACATCCCTTGGCTTCATTCCTTTGATGCACCCAGTAGGCGAGAAGGCCATGGTCAGTCTAGTAAACCAATTGCTATATCTGGGTTAAAGTTGAATCTGCAAGATACAGAGCCCTATATTACTACACAAGCATGAATTAAAGCATACATGTTACAACCTTTGATCTGTGCAAGGGAATCAAATCTACTATTATGTAAACAGGTCATAAAATTTAAAGTGAAAAACAATATTTTAAAAAGCATGAATCTGTATGCCAATTACTGCTTATGATGGCCTCATAATTTTTTGTAGTGCTTCAAAATCAATGAACTTGGACCCTAAATTAAGCTACTTAAGCAGAATGTGTGTGGACTTTGACCTTATGGTGACTTAAATTATGTAATATATTTTCACATTTCACACACTTTTAGGCCTACGTAAGAATGAACTCAAATGACAAGGTAGTTTTAGTGCTGCATTTGCCTCAATTGATACCCAGTTCCACGACACAACCTATTGCACAATTTGTTATTGCAAGTTTAACTCTTATCCGTAGGACACCATGTGTTTCCAAACATGGAGAATGGTCCTGCAATTTCTTTATTTGGTCTGGACCCTACGGAGCCCCTAAAGGGACGTGGTGGTGGGAAAAAAAAAATGGGAAGGGAGGAAATTCAGTTCATACATCACTGCTATCCTGATGGTAATAGGTACTACAACACTTAGTTTGGCAAGTAGCACATGAAGGCCTTCTTTACACAGATGATGTTGGTACACAGCTTACATACTTACAACAGCTTTTGCATGATAATTGCTTACTGGATTTGATGGCATTACAATTTATTTAATATTTTTACTCATAACAGTGAAATTATTGATTTTGTTTAATAATTAATAATCATAAGAGTTATGAATTTTTGACCAAACTAAGTGATCCAGTACAACCAGCAGGAGAGCAGTGACATACACTCTAAAAAATGCTGGGTTAAAAAAACCCAAGCTGGGTAAAATATGGACAAAACCAGCAGGTTGGGTTAAAAGGCACCTATTATGCCCTCTTTCACATGATGTAATATAAGTCTCTGGTCTGGTCAAGTTTCAGCTTATAATACCCCACAAATTTGCCCCTATTTGGGGGTGAGCAAAAACACGCCTTTTACTATATTACTATATTGCTGGCTAAAAAAATAAATCCAAAATTGGTTGAAAAAAATGGCTGGGTAAAAACAACCCAATCCCTGGTTTTGTCCATATTTAACCCAGCAGTTTTTAGAGTGTATGAACTGAATTTGGTGACAGTACAGTGTGTTACAGTGAAGGTATTGAGTATTTTTCATAATATAAAATGAGCAAAAGTGTTTTGGGTTTTGCACTTTTCAGACGGTCCCTTCAGACTTGTCTCCGCCGCCTGCTCATAGAGACCAATTTATTAAAAAGCACATTTGAGGAAAATTGGGTTGTTGTAGCTCGTTTTACTAGGTTACTATGATTGGAAGTAGCTGCATTTTTTGCAACGTTTAGCGCACGATCGAGTTATTGATCCGGAAGTTCGAATCTGTGAATATATTGCCAATTTTACTGAACTGCTTGAAATAAGCACTGACTGCATTTCGTTATATTTGAGTCCAACAAGTTCAAACTCTAAGCTGCGCATTATTTGTGTGCATTATTAACGTATGGAGCTGACTAAAACACTACTGACAGCCAGTGTTTGTCTGAGCTCACAGCAAGGGAACGATAATATCTTTGCGTGGGAATGCAAAAGTTTTGCGAGGGAACGCAAAAGATTTGAAAAAAAAAAAAAATTCCTCCCATCCCAAAATTTTTTCCACCAGCACGTCAAATTTACTCCCTTCTCCATTTTTTTTCCACTACCACGTCCCTTTTAGGGGCTCGTAGGACCCTTATAACAACTGCGTCCGTCTTTGAATATATATTATTCAGTAGTGACACAATTGTAAAAAAAACAAAAAACAAGCGTCGCTACGACTCGCTAACCTCTTTTTCCTGGTGCTCGAGCCACCATAAAATACTGCTGTGGTAAATCCTTGTCTGGAATGGATTGCTTGAGAAACATTTTCCATGGTAGGCTAATATTTTACCATTCATCATGTTGTGTGTGTCTGCTACTTCCTTTCGAATGTTTAGAAATTCTAAAGCGTGAATCAATGAATGAATCATTTCGAGTCGACTCTAATCATTTTCGATGAATACGTCAAACACGCTTCAGGCTGAATTATTCGAACAGTTCACTCACGAACTGAGAACACAGACAACAAAACTTCAGGAAGAAGTGAAATATTTATCAATAATCCGTTTAAACAAACACTGTAAATGCATCTTATCCTTTGTCAGCGACGAAGAACGCTTTTATTAAGATCAACAGATGGTGTTGTGTCACCTCAATTATCCTTTTCGAGGCCAGTGGTCCCTAAATTTGTGAATGAGTGCAGTAGGATAGATCCGGTTCTGCAGAAGTGTAGAAAGACTGTTTAGTTTCCGTTTGTTTCGGGGTCAGTGATAAGAAGTGATAGGCTATCAGTGATATACGTACTATAGTACGACACGTATATGTATATAGGTACAGTATTTTTTAAGGTAAATTAGGGGGATTTTATTTTTTACAGTAGGCTACATAGTTAACTAGTAGTAACTGATATGCCAATAATAGTCAACAAAATGTAAAAATGCTGCCGCCAAAGTCACCAGTATGATTGTAGGACATCTCTTGTTAAATCATGTTATTGCCCAGACTGCACTGGTGTAAAATCAATGGGGCAAGTTACAATGACGTAGTAGGCCTAGGCTATGAGATTTGCACAACAACACATTACCCTGAACAAAACAGCATGTTTGGTAACTAAATTGATGGCTTTTGTGTGGCAAAATTCCCTGTGCAGGGTTTGTTCTTGTCTACTCATACATGCAGCTGCCAGAAAGTAGGTCTAAAGTGAAATAATCAAATGTTCAAAGTATCCCACTATTGGCTTTGTTTATCACTAGTTTTGGCCATGTACTCAAAGCAAACCTAAGAGGACCCATTCAGTAAAAACAAACAGCACCTTTGTTCGCAGAGCCAGAGATAATGAAGCAAGCACAGGCCTGGAGGGTTCATTCTCTGTGACTTATTTCTATGTCATTGCTGTGGGAAAGCCAAGTAGGACTCAACTCGAGTCAAATTTCATGCAGTTCAGTTCACTGAGCAAACTTCAATGGCCACATTCAGATTGAAGTCCATATCATAATGTACTTTTGTAATTGAAATAGAAGTCGCGTATCAAAGTTTTCGACCCTGTTCACTACGTAAGTGCTGTCCAAACACCTCTGGTTAGTAGTAAGCATATTCCAATTGCAACGACCTTGCAAATTACGTCAATATTGTCCTTGTTGTGACATCACTGAGGCTACTCTGAATCTGTGTTGTTGGAAAAGAGTAGCTTTGAAGAGGCAATCAGCAAAATACCTTTAGGTTCCTAACGCCTATCGTTATCAAACTGACCCTCCACGTGGTTTGTGTTGACACAGATGAAAAGCACGACAAACTCTGATAAGGGACTGCTTTAAATATGGACTCTGAGACTCTGAGAAGAAATTCTCATTTTCTCATCAACAGGTAAGGGCCAGATGTCCACTTGCATAGTTGTCCTGTCTAATATGTTGATAGCCAATAACATTTAAATAAATGTGTCTAATTACATAAATCTTTTTTCTATTTTCAAACAGAGAATAACCTTCATCAGTAAAAATAAATAAATATGAATCTGCAGTTTGTTACTTTGGCTTTGGCCTTTGCTACCACAACAGGTTTGTTGCCTCTTCAGTTTCTGTTATCAAATTCAATTTTTATTTTTTATTACATTGATCTAATGCAACAATACTCCTTTTCAGCATTTCCACTCAATGCTGAGATCAGCCGAGAAGCAGTTAGTTTACAGAGAGACAATCAGGCCACTGACAAGAAAATTTTTGACAAAGACTCAAAGTAAGTTTACTCTCTTAAGACCAGCATTCATTAACCAGCAGTATAATGATATGATGATTGTTATTTTGTTTACTTTCCTTTATTAAAAATTCATACATGCTGTGTCTTGAAAACACCTCTTCTGTGATTAAAAATGTATTTTATTTTAGACATTAAAAATAAAACAAACTATTGGAAATTAAATATTTACATAAAGGACATAAAGTCAAAATGTCAGGGTGATACAATTGTTGTGATATTATAATGAAAAAAAACATGCCTCAATAAAAATATTTAAACTTTTTAAAAGAAAACCAGTTTGGCAAAATTGCTTAGTAATATTTCAGTAACATTTGATATTTATAAATTAATAATGAATATAAAAAAGCTTTTTACATTGAAAAAAGTTTTTAAAAACATTTTTGAAAGTAATTATTGAGATGTGTACTCTCATGTGTTTTAAAGGTGTAAGTAAAATATATTTTACTTTTTACTTGGAGTTACTTGGAAACTGAAACTTGAATCCTTGAATATGTTTTATAAGTTTTAAAAACCATATGAAATGAACGTGAATACAAAGAGTTTATGTGGACGCTCTTGTAAGTCATTGACCCCTGATCCTATTTTGCAGTGGGATGTGGAAGAACCATGTGGTGAGCAGTGACCTTTACTCCCAGGACTCTAACAACCCCATGGCGGCTGAACTGAGACGCAAGCTGAGCATGGAGTCTGAGCGGCTGAGGGCTCGTCTAAAGCAGGAGCTTGCTGAGCTGAGGGAGAGACTCTCTCCTTACCCCAGCCACCCAAAACACACCCTGGCCAATGTCAAGGAGTTCCTGGCCCCCTTCACTAAGCAGCTTCAGACCGCTCTACAGTCAAATACTCAGGAGCTCTGTGAGAAACTCAATCTGAACCTTCAGGACCTGAATCCAGAGGAAGCCACACTTTACCAGGAGGCAGTGCAGAGGATCACGCAAGCTTTGGATGAAAGCCACCAGAAAAGGACAGCAGCCTTTGAGGACTTTAAAACAAAAGCATTTGAGGCAGTAGAGGAGGAAAGAGACAGCAGTGGAAAGGAACTTTGGGAGGAAGTCACTGCCAGGCTGGTACAGGAAGTGTGTACCTTCAGTTTAGAGGTACAAGGGAAGGTGGCAGCACTGAAGATAGCTTTGGCAGGCCATCTTGCCTCGGCACAGCCTCCAAGGGATGTGATGGCTTCAAAAGTGGATCAGTTCTGCCAGAATTCCTCAGCTCGGAATCAACAGTTTATTTCTAACTTAGACCTACAGATGATCACTCTCCAAGAAAACCAGAGTCATGGTGAGTCATCTGGTTTCCATCAGACAAACATAGAGTCCATACAGGAGGATTTCTCCACTAGACTTACAGCCCTATTACAAGACATTGTACACACTCTAAATTAAATAACAACACACTTCCATTCCTATCAGAAATACAACTGTAATGTAAATAACAGCTCTTATGTTTGGATTGTACATTGTGACCTGTAACTTTTGTAGAACAATATTGTTGTTTGTACAGTTTTCAAGAACCTTATATGACGTACAGCGAAATCCATTTAAGTGAAAGACAGAAAAGAAAGCCTTTCTTCATTTTATTAAATATTTTTTGTGTAATGTGTGGATATACTGTTTCATAAACAGACAAAATAATGTAAATAAAAAATATCAATTTGTACATATTTGAAATGAATATAT
This sequence comes from Anabarilius grahami, assembly GCA_003731715.1. Classification (NCBI taxonomy): domain Eukaryota; kingdom Metazoa; phylum Chordata; class Actinopteri; order Cypriniformes; family Xenocyprididae; genus Anabarilius; species Anabarilius grahami. Next base: position 526,046 of record RJVU01011283.1, on the reverse strand, counting down.
GTTGTTCTTTGATTATTGCCTCAACTAATAAAAGTATTCCTTTCTAAATACATCACATCTAGACAATATTGTTATATCATTACATGGAAGCAGCAGGTCATTGGCTAATACAGGGGTTTTCAAACTGTGGTTCGGGACCGCAAAGGGGTCTGCAGAAAATTCGAGGAATTATACACGAAGAAAACTATTACAATCTGTCTAAACTGAATTTTTTATGGCTGTCAAAGTTAACTTATGTATCAAATACTGTATGTTTATTGCAATCATTTTTAACACAAAATATAAAAAGTGCTAAATCTGAAGTTACGTAATTGAAAATATAAATTGTTAGTAATTTCATACATCTAAAAGTAGGTAAGTAGAAAACTTTACAAATATTTCCACATAATATTTTAATAATTGATTTGCTTTTAATAGTCAAATTAAAAGCCAATTATTTAATTAAGAAAACAACACAAAACACAAAACAAATGGGTCTTTATACATGACAAAATAGCTGCCTTTATATTTTAGGAAGAGGGTCCCTCGATCATATTTTGGGGTCCTTCAAAAAGTTTGAAAACCCCTGGGCTAATATGCAAGCAATGTGTATAAGAAGCAAAGTGTGATCAAAACATTACAAAATGATTACATCCACAGTTTGTTCCTCTCAATAATACCTACATAATTTTTACAGTATAATTCAGAAAATGAACAAACTAAAACTCATTAAACAATGCAGTATTTGCATTTACATGAAGAATTAAGCATTTTCTCCCAAGCGCATAGTGACTGGACTATACTGTGCTGCCTAAATAGATTAAAATATGCTAAATAGGCATTATGCAAAGTGGTTCTTTGTTGGTTTGTGCAGATGCCGTGATGGGATCAGACGTCTTATCGGGCATATCAAATTAAGCTTCATTCAAAGCAAAACAGATGGCGAGTTGATGGATCTCTTAGTGGAAAGCCAGAGGCAAACCACCAGCCCAGAAAAACTTCTTCAGCACAAACCATCCAGCCATAACCATCAACACAGCACCGCCGGTGGCAAAAATGACTCCAACCACCACTCCAGCTACGTTCATATTGTCACTGTTGAATGGCTCACTGCCTCCTGATCCACAAGAAAAAAACAAGCTGTTACTGTCTAGCTTTTCATCTGAATTTTAGACACATCAAAGTGCAATATTTCGATTGAAATAAAGGTTCAAAATGAATCTCATACCATAGGCCGATGCAGTGGGAACATCATTCTCTACAGAATCAAAAAGAAACAGTAGTTAGGCATGACAGAAAATGGCTCTCATTTGGAATTCAGTATGTTTGACAGCAAGCTGGGTCTCAGATCAGTCTCATTCTGGATTCATGTGTGAACGTGACTGACTTACTCAGGGCTGCGCTATATAGAGGACCCACAGACACTGTAGCAGATTCTTTGGCTTGTGATCCATAAGGTTCTAGGGCCCTTCGCTGTCGTGTTCTATTAGAGGTGCAAGACTGCACAAGTAAAATAAAGTGACATGTTAACCTGTTAGCGTTCCACTGTACCGGCCACAGTACACATACCTTTCAAAAGAGACCAAAACCATGCATTTACTTCAAATGGTTCGAGAACAGCATGCAATTTACTTTGGGTATGCCTTTTTTTAGGTGTTTTAGGCAAATTTTACAGGAATGCTAAGGGGTTATTTGGCTGACATTATCAGTAGTGGTACTCTATTCATTCTATTCTAACAGTAAAAAACTCCTACATTAAGTAATTCTTGGCACTTGTTTGGCTCGCAAAGTCGCAGTATACAGTGCAGGTATATAGAAGACTTTTCTTGATCACGATGCTCCACGAAGCGGAAGGCTTCAAATGAAAATCGGGAAAACTTGGAAAACCCATTATAAAGCACTGCTGTCCGATTCTCTACAAAACATCTGTGATGAAACAATAGAGAAACATTAATGTAGTTGCCCTGGCGTGCCACTCACATGACATCACAGCAATAGCAAACAACAATCTAATCAATTCCTGATAGACAAAATCAAGTACATTTTTTCTTGTTAAAGAAACTATTTCATTAGGATATATAGGGGCTTTCACACCGGAGTAAGTAAATTTGGGGGAATTAGCTCCTACTTCAGAGTAGGGTCTAAACCAGCCCTATTCATAGTTTTCAGTCACGTGACTGCCTACTAAAACAGTGATATTAAAAGATCAAATTCAGTTTAACCCTTTTTGATGATGCATACTATATACAGGCGAGCAGATGAGCCCAGAATTTGAATGCAACGTGTTTTCTTTATTATGGTTTTCGATTGAAAAAACGCTTAACGAGAAACCTTCTGTTGCATTAATATTCTGTGTTCATTTGTTTGCCTGAACAAAGAATGCATAATCAATAAGGTGTATACTGAATATGGTCTTTTAAAGGAACACTCCACTTTTTTTGAAAATAGGCTCATTTTCCAACTCCCCTAGAGTTAAACAGTTGAGTTTTACCATTTTCAAATCCATTCAGCTGATCTCCGGGTCTGGCGGTACCACTTTTAGCATAGCTTAGCATAGTTCATTGAATCTGATTAGACCGTTAGCATCTCGCTCAAAAATGACCAAAGAGTTTCAATATTTTTCCTATTTAAAACTTGACTCTTCTGTAGTTACATCGTGTACTAAGACCGACGGAAAATGAAAAGTTGCGATTTTCTAGGCCGATATGGCTAGGAACTATACTCTCATTCCGGCGTAATAATCAAGGAACTTTGCTGCCGTACCATTGGTGCAGCAAGTGCAATGATATTATGCAGCGTCTCTCACAAATGTCTCCATGGTTGCAAGGCACGCTCCATGTGCAAACAGGGGTTCACAGCTGCTGCGTAATATCATTGCGCCTGCTGCACCCATGGTACGGCAGCAAAGAAAATTAGTCAAATTAACTTTTATAAGTATTTAGCACTTTACTTTTCTTTCAAGTTCACAGAACTGATATATTTTAAGTAAACTGAACTGTTTCATTGTTTTTAATGTATGAACTAATTTCTTTTAATTTAGATGAACTTAAGTTTAACTGAAACTGGGCTGGGATTTATATTTCCCAGCATGCTTTGCCCATGGCACTCGAAAGGGAGAGTAAATGCTAAAATTAAGTGTTATATAATGTTTTTTTCTGCAAGATTAATGTAAAGTGGGAGATTTAGTGATTAATGTTTTGTTATGCTAATTTAGTATAGAGTTTCTGTTAATGTGGGTTTTTGGAAAGTTATCGTTATGGTGACAAGTGGTGAATGCGGCTTTATTTTGAGAGCAAGTATTAGTTAACATGTTAGTAAATTAGCAAGTTAGCTTTTTCTGAATTAACTTGTTATAGCTAGCTATGTTTAGACTAATAAAAATGTTCACATTGAGGTTACATGGAAATTTTAAGTTAAATGTATGAATTAGCGCACTCAAACATTTCAAGTTAAGAACAATTAAAATGGTCCAAAATAAAAATCTGCCAGTTATTCTTACTTAAACTTTGAATTTCTTAACTTAAAAATTGAGGCAACTGATTGGCTCAATTTTTTTGAGTTTTGCCAACTTATTCTGGTTTACAGTGAAGAAAAGATGATAACTTTTGTTTCATGTAGTAAACCAGTCTTAACAAATGGAATCTTATTGTAAAGTATTACCATGAATTCTTAATAAGGAGTAACTCACCCTGTGAAAAAGTTGTACTGTTTGTTGTTGGTGTGATTATAAGGTGATGGGGTTGCAAAACAGTGGTCCAGCAACAAATTAAAACTAAAGAAAGGCAGAAAATAACATTTCATTCCTCAATAAAACCCTTAAGAAACATGCTATTCACTGTCCAAAAGAAAACTGCACTGTTCTTACTTTCCAGTGAGATTGACAGCCTTTACTTCAACATAGACTTTACTGCGCAGCTCCAATCCAGTAGGCGGAACCACCAAAGGCATGGTATAATCTGTGCTCTAACATGAAAATAATCAAAAGTATCTTTAAAAATGTGACATATTTTGCATTCAGAGTAAAGGATTTAACACAAATCTACACTCACATTGAAGACACTCATGCTGAGAGTGTCAATGAAAGTTCCATTGTTGTCACTGGTGGCCACTGACACCGATGACCTGCATGAAGAATATTAATCAAGTCAATCCTCTTGTTGTCATACTGCAGTTGGTGAAGTATGCAGTGGAGGTTGAACGTCTTAATACTCACGCTACGATCTGAGTGTTGTTGATAAGATATTCCAGTGGATAACGGCAAGAGAAGTGATAGTAGAGGTCTGTGGAGTAACTGATGAGGCCATCTGCAGAGCTGGGCGTATCAATGTATCCTGTGATAATGACGGACTGAATGCTAGAGAACATGCCGAATGGACCTGAGGAGCTGGGCACTTCATCCACAATCTAAAAATGCACAAAGGAAAATTCTATTATTTTAATTCAAAATATATATATATTTTTAAACACCTTTCTATACTTAATATACTTTTTTATAATTACAATATATATTTTAAAATATATATTTGATACACTTACTGTAAAATATATGTTTCACTACTTTTTTATAATTATTATGTATGTAGCTTTTATGGCGTTATTCATTTTTTTCAATAAATTGCAATAAAATATTGTCTAATATCTGTATATATATTTATTTATTTATTATTTTATTTTTACACATTTTCCACTATTTCTTTAACTTTTTTTTGTATGTGTGCAGCTTAATTATTTATCTATCAATTTATTAATTTATTTATTGTATTTACCACACCACAACTGTGATTAAAAAGGAGGGGGACAAGCTCTTAGAGATTAGACAGAGAAAGATAACTAATTTGTTTTCTTTGCACCTGCAGAGATTGTCTACATGGGTTCTCCTGGCTATGGTTGACTGCCAGCTGGTAGCGGATGACAGGTGGGTCCACACTGGTGTCAACGGTTCCCCTGCACTGGGCATTATTGCGCTCCCCGTTCAGAGCCAGGCCATTGGGGTCAAAGCCTGACCAATCAGCGGTGCACAGGTTTACCTCCAGAGAGATCATGCTGGCGCCACAGTGTACCACCAGATCATTGTTGTCTAAACAAAAATGGAGGTCTTCATGTCAAGCAAACTGCAGAGAATGGAGGACTCTTCACATCTGGAAGGTAACAGACTCACCTGGAACCCTGTTATACACCGAAGAGCAGTTATAGGCCGAGTGAACGGGCTGCAGAACGAGAGCCAGTGCACATAAGCAGAGGCACAGCATCATTCCTGCTGTACAGCAAAAGCAGAACAAGACTAAAAAGTCACCTATTTAACAGTCAAGTCATCCAACATCACAATAACAGTGAAGGTAATTATTTAGAACAAATTGTGTTTTTTATTGTACTTTAGGAGAAAAAGCAGTAGATATCAGTGTAAAGAAACAGTATTCCATACCTGTTTGACTCCCAGGGAGGTGAATGGACACTATCTGAGAAAGATGATGAGATGCTTCTTATATAACGCTAGACCCCAGGCATGATTCAATAGGTGCAGGGAGTGTCTCATCCCTCCTACTGCATTGCCGTACATTATAAAATTAATCCTCTGGCTTTGGTTAACAATGACAGTCCTTGAATACAGTGACAGTGGGATTTGACACATATCCAATAGACACCTGTTCTGATAATACTGATAAAGTTGTGATTATGACTATGAAGATATAGAAGACATATGTTACGTTTATGTTTATATAATTATTAAATCAAATATATTTTTTAAATTACACCCACTGTATGATTAGAATTGGTTTTATGATTGTAGATCTCGCCCCCCATTGACATACCAAAAAAATACTATGGTAATCAATGGGGGGTGAGATCTGCTTGGTTACCAAACATTCTTCCAAATATCTTCCTTTGTGTTCAGCAGAACAAAGAAATTTATACAGGATTGGAACAACTTTAGGGTGAGTAAATGATGACAGAATTTTCATTTTTGGGTGAACTATCCTTTTCATTTTAAATTGTGTTAGTTTATTGGTCGGTTTCGATGGGAGTAAAAGATTTTGTTATGTGTACTCATACAGATTATTAGAGGTTTGCTGTGAGACTTATGGTTTTTTTTTTGCTATTTTGTCATAAATGAACATGAAAAAACATATTTTTAAACTTTTAATTAAAAAAAACTGTCCAGTATTCTTGCATTCAGATGGATTTTTATTTTAAATATTTTTAAATGATTTATTCAAAATAACTGTTTATTATTTTATCCATCTGGGAACATATTTTTCTGTAAGAGTATTGAATCTCAAAGCCTTAGAAAGTAAATTAAGAGTCTATTGTGTATAAATCATTTGAAACATAAAATGTTGCATCATCTCCTGGGAGCAGAACATTATGAATACGAGAAATGTGATAATTTGCCACAAGGTATGAAACACAGGACGCCAAAAATAGCTTTTGTTTGTCTGGCTCGCATGCAAGCATCATCTATTGTATTCTAAGAGCAGCTAGCTCAAGACTAGCTCAAGACACCCCTGCTAAAGGCTAAAGGGTTGGTTTTGACTGAGTGATGGTGATATCTGACAAAGAACTTTGAATGAAGCACGTACACTTGTTTGTGCCAAAAAGCCCCTTGGTCAGAGAACATATTTCACATATCACGCTTCGATGCGTCACACCTTGATGATGTTCTTCTAGGACAAAACAACTGATTCAGAGAGGAGCTAAAATGCATAGTATGATGTATGAGAATCATACTTGTTCAAAAAGTCAAACGGCCTGCACAGTGAGGTAAGGACTGAATTGACAAAATCCTTCAAGACTACTTTATTCATAAGCCATAATTCATACATTTACAAGGCAACATCTCTATAAGAATTTTCCACTTCTCACATTCTGATCCTGTAACTGCAGAAAAAAATATTTTAGCCACAAAATTCTCAATTTTTAAATTAATAAGAACAGAAAGAGAACCAAACAATTTGTCATTGTGTGTTGTGTCCTATCTCATGTGCCAGCAATATAATATTGTAATTTAATAATATTTTGAGGTTATTAGATTAATTTAACATTCCAGTTCAATTCTGTAAAAAAGATACACTGGGAATTCAAATAGTGAGGGAAGGCCATGTTGTAAAGAATAGAACTGTTGTCAAATCATGATTTGATTAATGGCCAAAGGCCTTGTAAGACAACTGTACAATCACATTGCTTGAAAATTAGTTTCCTACTGTTGTTAGTGTTCTGCTTGTTTCATCATGATTTTAATAATCACGCGGTAGGAAATTGTGAGAGAGAAAAAAAAAAGGAAAAAAAAAGATTTGCTTTAAAGGATGATAATTGTGACCGCATTAAGAGTATCTAACCTCTGAACAAACACAAGGAAAAGTGGGGCCTCTTCAAAAAACAAAAAACCATACTAGTACAACACTGCCACCTGCTGGTTGAAAATGGAAAAAACAGCAACGCCAACATTTTTGCCAGTATACGAGCAATGATATTGACAGCTATCTTTTTTAAGTTAGGTCCGAATCTTACTAGGCTATAGCTAATGGTTCGGGCACAAAATAAGCAGACAAAATAATATAACCTAACTAATAATTGAGCGTCCGATCGCAGAACATTTATAGAAAGTAGTGGCAGTGGATCTGGTGTCTTCTCAAACTACTCTCTCAATTACAAGAGTCAGTCTGTACTTGTTCAGTACGTATATATATATACTCCACTACTTTCCTTCATTCAGGTTATAGAAAATGCATTGCATTCAGTGTGATAAACTTTAATGTCCATTCTATATGCATGTGCAATAAATATGCTGCGGCATCTACAGAAGGGGACACAAGCCGAACATTAAACAACTTTCACAGTGGTCAGTTTGTACATTTTTGACCAACCTTTTCCACTTTTGATGTCATTTCTATTAGTATTAGTATACTTAATTAGTATTGTAGTAATTAAATATTTGCTTAGTTATCACAAAAGCTCTCTCTACTTTGTTGTTGATCAGTAAATCTTTATTCTGCCTCAGAAGTAAGTGCGAAATTAGCCAAGTGTGGGTTATCTGCATGTTGGAGTAACTGGCGTGGAGAAAGGTCTTTATCATTGGTCACATGATAACGACAACATGACGAATGTAGTCCAGATTACATTCATTCTACATTCGAATACTATATGTACTTTTTTAGAATTACTTATTCAAAACAAGAAGTACCAACTCAAGAGAAACCAATCACTCCATTCATTCAAATACACTGATTCATTCTAAAACAAGTGACTGGTAGAATTCAGAATAGCATACTTCCTATTTCTCCAATATCTTTTAAAGGCAGAAACAGTAAGAGTATTCTGCTATTCCAAATTTAGCCTTTATGAGTGAGTCATTGAAACTTAAAAATGATTCATTTAGGAACAATGCGCAGGGATTAGGCTGTGGCTTTGTGGTGGAGCAAAAACAGACAAATTAAAGGTACAATATGTAATATTTTTGCAGTAAAATATCCAAAAACCACTAGGCTAGTGTTATATATTTTGTCCAGCTGATTACTAACAATATCTCTAATGTTTTCAACTACTTCTAAATCATGAGAAAATTCCCATTCTAAACAGTGACACGGGGCAGTGCAGTCGCCTGTCAATGACGTCAGTTACCCTTTGTTACCGCCTTTACTGACGTAGAAACCACATGACAACAGTGTCGTGGTGGACAAATGCGGAAGCAGTGTCTAGCGTCCAGCAAACCACTAGCTTGCTTCAAGCAGTTCCTTATTTACTTCTTGCACGTTTTATGGTGGATTGTGTTACTTATTTATGGAACATAATTACTGTTTACCATTTGCCGCTGGTTCTGTCGACAAGGACAGCTCCCGTAAACGACCCAAGAAGAGTTTGGGACAAGAGGCATACACGCCAAACGCGGGGTATCGCGTCTCTAGACCCGCGCGAGGACGCGTCTGATCCATAGTCTGATCGCGTCTTTGCATTGAATTTGTATGTAATCTACTCGCGCAAATCATTGAACTCGCGTTTGCTATGTATGCCCACTTATTGTGTTTGAATGTACACGAGTGTATATATTTGTTGAACAAGTGGTAATCGTTTATATATAATTTAAAATATATCAAATGTTTTTAATAGTTTACATAACTATGTGAAGTGCATATTCTTAGGTCATAATGAATTCATCATGCTTTATTTTATATATTAAAAATGTGTTTTCTTGAAGACTAAAGTTTATGCAGGTGCAGTGTTATTGCATTTTGTTATTTACTGATTTTTTTACACTGTCTTATTTCACCTGACAAGTTAAACAATGTAAATAAATACAGTTAGTGTTATACAGAAATATGAATCAATTATTATTGCAAATGATATTGGTAAGTTCAAAATAACATTTATTATTATTGATTTGAACACTTGAAACTGTGCTGTGTTATCACACCATCGAATTGGACAAACATTCTAACATCTATGACTAAAAATTTCGATGTAAACCTTCCATTACTCGGGTCTAATTCAATATAATAAAACTATGACATCAAACACAACATTTATAAAACTTTACCTCAACCGTTAAATCCATGATTTATCTTTCCGTCGGATTGATGGCCGTCAGCGGTTGGGTAGAAGACAACAAATCCCATCATTCCACGCACCTTCTTAGCGTCATCAAACCACGCGATTGTTATTGTTTTGGTAGTGCGCCCTCAAGTGGCAGATTCTACGAACTGTACCTTTAACTGACATGAAATGTAAATCTAAAATATAAGTTACTCAATACTAACTTAATAGATATAAATGGAACAATGTTAATAAGGAAACACTCAATAATGTAAATACAGCAATTAAAGGTAGGGTAGGTAATTGCAAGCAAGAGAGGCTAGCAATAGCAAGCTAGCTTTGAAAGTATAAGATCCAACCCTCCCTTCAGAGTGCCTTCTAGGGGTGGGAGAAAAAATCGATGCATCGATACATCGCGATTCTCTCTTCAATGATTTGCGAGATGACGCTGCTTGTGCTTACAGTGCGTGTCCATCGGCGTGGAGCAGAGCGAGCGTTTTCAATTCATTCATATGGACGTTGAGCTTCACTCTCGCGAGCCTGAAGATGCGCAACTTCAATAGGAAAGAACTGAATACGCTGAAGGCTGCTTTCAATTTCCACGTGCGCTTTGTGTAGGGCGCTCGCGCAAGTGGCTGTGCGCGACTCCGTTTAAGTGTTTAAATGTAGCCTACTTTCATCTCAAAATGCTTTTATGACGCGAAATTAACGTAAACACAGTCAGTTAGATGTCTCAAGGGATTAAACAGACAGGACAAAAACATCTTATATTTCAAAAGAGATCTTTGCATTATTGTGAATGCAGTTTATTCTTCCGCTGTCTATGATGACATCAGTAATAATCAAACAACCGTAAAGCTGAGAAAGAGAAAAATCCCTCACAGCCTTTGAATGGAAAACGTTTAGATAGCCTACTCTTAAATACTGAAAGCACTCTTTGTTTATTGCTTGTAATGTTTCATTGTTCCTCTTTATTATTATAAAGACTACTTGCTTTTATGTTTTGAAGCTGTTTATAGCCTATATTTAAAAATCTTGACATACAATTTTATTAATTATTTTTTTTAACTAATAATTATTTAAAAAGTACTTATAATTACATAGGCTATGTATTAAATAATAAAAAAAATAAGGTTACGAAACTAATTAATTAATAAGAAAAAAGTGGATCAAGAATCGTTTTGGAATTGGATCGTGACTCCCAGAATCGGAATCGGATCGGATCGTGAGGTGCCTAATGATTCCCACCCCTAGCGCCTTCCAAAACACATGAAGACACAGAAGGGAGCAAACAAAAGCGTCACAAGAGACAGCATTAAATACCTCATGTCTCAATGCACATAACATTACAATAGTGAACATAAACAACTTAAAGAGTACTGACCTGTACCACCTGACTGCTGCAGATTCATTTCGTCGTTGATAACGTTGCCGCTGAAATGCATAAATTGCAGTCGTGGGTTTCCATCTCTTACGAATTACGATAGTTATGGCATGAATGCAGCATAAGCTCGATGTTTTGGTTCAGGAGGAACTGTAAAAGGTGGCTGCTGTTTTGGTTGTGTGCTCGGTGACCGACATCTTTCTAACTCTGCATAGCATGAAACATCCGTCCATCATAAACATACTCCACACTTCCATATTCAAGTTACAAAGAAAGTGTAAATTGGCATCGCGTCAGTTACACTTTTTCCGTAAGTTGAATAGGGAAAGCGTAAGACGTAGCGTAAGCTTTTTGAGCTGCAAGAGTTTTACACTTTCTTCGTAAGTTGAATACAGAAGGCGGTCTGCTGGAAGCTAGATATTTTACTTCATAAAATACACAAACGCATCGCTTCGCTTCAGAAGGCCTTTATTAACCCCCGGAGCCATGTGGAATATTTTTATGATGGATGGATGTGTATGGAGACACTTTCTTCAGCTTATACTCGTGACCCCTGTTCACTGCCATAATAAAGCTCAGATGCGTCAGGATATTTATTAATATATCTCAGATTGTGTTCATCAGAAAGAAGAAAGTCATATACAGGTCCTTCTCAAAAAATTAGCATATTGTGATAAAGTTCATTATTTTCCATAATGTAATGATAAAAATTAAACTTTCATATATTTTAGATTCATTGCACACCAACTGAAATATTTCAGGTCTTTTATTGTTTTAATACTGATGATTTTGGCATACAGCTCATGAAAACCCAAAATTCCTATCTCAAAAAATTAGCATATTTCATCCGACCAATAAAAGAAAAGTGTTTTTAATACAAAAAAAGTCAACCTTCAAATAATTATGTTCAGTTATGCACTCAATACTTGGTCGGGAATCCTTTTGCAGAAATGAGTGCTTCAATGCGGCGTGGCATGGAGGCAATCAGCCTGTGGCACTGCTGAGGTGTTATGGAGGCCCAGGATGCTTCGATAGCGGCCTTAAGCTCATCCAGAGTGTTGGGTCTTGCGTCTCTCAACTTTCTCTTCACAATATCCCACAGATTCTCTATGGGGTTCAGGTCAGGAGAGTTGGCAGGCCAATTGAGCACAGTAATACCATGGTCAGTAAACCATTTACCAGTGGTTTTGGCACTGTGAGCAGGTGCCAGGTCGTGCTGAAAAACGAAATCTTCATCTCCATAAAGCTTTTCAGCAGATGGAAGCATGAAGTGCTCCAAAATCTCCTGATAGCTAGCTGCATTGACCCTGCCCTTGATAAAACACAGTGGACCAACACCAGCAGCTGACATGGCACCCCAGACCATCACTGACTGTGGGAACTTGACACTGGACTTCAGGCATTTTGGCATTTCCTTCTCCCCAGTCTTCCTCCAGACTCTGGCACCTTGATTTCCGAATGACTTTGGACCACTGAGCAACAGTCCAGTGCTGCTTCTCTGTAGCCCAGGTCAGGCGCTTCTGCCGCTGTTTCTGGTTCAAAAGTGGCTTGACCTGGGGAATGCGGCACCTGTAGCCCATTTCCTGCACACGCCTGTGCACGGTGGCTCTGGATGTTTCTACTCCAGACTCAGTCCACTGCTTCCGCAGGTCCCCCAAGGTCTGGAATCGGTCCTTCTCCACAATCTTCCTCAGGGTCCGGTCACCTCTTCTCGTTGTGCAGCGTTTTTTGCCACACTTTTTCCTTCCCACAGACTTCCCACTGAGGTGCCTTGATACAGCACTCTGGGAACAGCCTATTCGTTCAGAAATTTCTTTCTGTGTCTTACCCTCTCGCTTGAGGGTGTCAATGATGGCCTTCTGGACAGCAGTCAGGTCGGCAGTCTTACCCATGATTGCGGTTTTGAGTAATGAACCAGGCTGGGAGTTTTTAAAAGCCTCAGGAATCTTTTGCAGGTGTTTAGAGTTAATTAGTTGATTCAGATGATTAGGTTAATAGCTCGTTTAGAGAACCTTTTCATGATATGCTAATTTTTTGAGATAGGAATTTTGGGTTTTCATGAGCTGTATGCCAAAATCATCAGTATTAAAACAATAAAAGACCTGAAATATTTCAGTTGGTGTGCAATGAATCTAAAATATATGAAAGTTTAATTTTTATCATTACATTATGGAAAATAATGAACTTTATCACAATATGCTAATTTTTTGAGAAGGACCTGTACACCTAGGATGGCTTGAGGGTGAGTAAAGCTTGGGCTAATTTTCATTTGAAAGTGAACTAATCCTTTAACATAGTGCTAACATAATCCTAACACATTAATTGCTATCGGGATGTGAAGAGAATTTCAACCAGCATAACAAAAAATGTCTTGAAGCAAATCACCCACCCTGCCTTTAAAGAAATAACACACTCACAATCATGCTGTTTTCAAAAGTTTTCAATACAAATGTCAAGCATAAATTCACTGGTTAGTGGTTCTCAACAGAAGTGACTTGAGCCTAATAAAAGAGACATGACCAACTACATTCAGGGAGGAGGGGGAATGAGTCCGGGCAGCCTGCCAGAGATCAGCACAAACAAGCTGCACATGCAATGCCACTGGCCTGATGGCCTCACCCTTACTTCTCCAAAAACTCATGACATCTGCAGGGTCTGTTCATAATACCCTACAAAGATTTCACTGCATTTATGATTACATACACAGTAGGAGGTTTCCTCTTCCAAGAACCTCTTGTAACAGCCACAGACACCAGAATAGGTTTTACAGCTTATATTTCCCAGCTTAAGCTCTGTATAATGAATTTATTTTCTTTGTCAGGTCAAGGGGAAAATGTCTGGAAATAAAAAAAGACAAAAAAAACAAACCACAAAGATGAAGAGGAAACAGGCTGTTGAAAAACTGTTTCCTTTCCTGACTGGCTTCCTATTCCTGAGGATAGTGTGTGTCTGACTGTGAGCTGGCAGGGTCAGCAGCAGTGACTGGGCTCCTTTGACTTGCATAGACCAGTCACCCTCATAAAAAGTCATCTTACTTCCTTTGTCAGTTTGCTTGTGAGCCAGACAAAACTGGTCCCTCTCCGAACTGATTTTATATGAATTAGAAACTACAGTGATTTCAAACCAGTGATTGATGCTTATGTTAGTGATACAGGAAAAATAGAAAACTGTGCTAAAAGATTAAGCACATATGCCACACGGTTACTTATCACTTATCTCCTGCAACNNNATGCAACATATTTAACATACAAAATTCAAAGCACTAAAAATTAAAAACAATTTAGAATTTATAAATATATATATATACATATATATTAAATAGCTTGTGATGCTATCCATTATTTAAATGCATAATCATTATAAACAAATGTAAGTTGTGTTTTCTTTCCTATTGTGACATATCCAAGTAAAACCATCGGGAATTGATTGGATGGTTGTGGTTTGCTATTGCTGTGATGTCATGTGAGTGACAGGTTGTCCCGCCCTCGCGCCAGTGAACACGTCATCAGAGAAGAGAAGAGATGTTGCTGCAAGAGGGAGGGGAAGTTAGGCTATTTTTGATTGAAGATCATGAGGAAATATGAATTAATAAAATAATGATGTGCATAAATAATTTATTATAACTACTGCAATATTCCATAAAAATAAGAATGATCATTGTATGGTGACTTTAAAGGTTTAAACTGAATGCATCGAAACAGTAAAAAAAAAAAAAAGTATTCACTATACATAAAAAAATTGTGTACTCTATTAAGAATAGGTTACATTTCACGTAGTTATTATTAGCTTATTTCTTTTAAAAATCGCTAAAAACAAGAAAATTCTTCAGTACACTGTTTACATTTATACACGTAAAGAGTGTCAGCACAAAAAAACAGCTACAAGCCTTTCTGCTAGCGGGAACATTCATTAGAGACTCGAGCAGCCTTTCTTGAGCCAGAGAGAAAACTTTGCCTGCGTTTGTTTCGTCTGACAGCGGGACGTTCTGCCAGGATCTAGAAACGGTCGTGTCGTGGCAATCGCACGCCTTTTGAAACTATGTAGAGATGGAGTTCATGAAGCTGATCGGAACTGTTTTGGCAGTTTGTTTCCATCCCAGCTGCGCATCAGGCGCGTTCGGTGGTGAGTTTGTGCTTATTTATGTGTAAAATGTCGGTTCATGCACAGTGATTTTCAAATGTATTGTAGTGTCCAGTTCGAGTGCACATTATGTAACACTAACAGTCAAATAATACGATAGTTTCGATTAACGGACCGCAGTCTTTTCAAATAAAGACCATATGTAACGAATATAAACATCTGATAATGCAACAAAACGTTTAACTACAGCTTCCTTGAGTTTTCTTTTTCTATTAAAGTGGTTTGTTTATGTACAGTTTTCGGGTTTTAAATTTGGGTCACAGCTGTTTTTTAGTCAGAGAAGATATGGCTGATAGCTGTCGCACACATGACTTTGCTTGAGAGGATTTTCCGCCTGACAGTTTGTGGAAGTTCTCCTGGTTTCTTCCTCTCTTTGCTCACTTAATTCCCTGCGCCAACTTTCCTATAACGGTTCCCACAATATTTCCATAACAGTAGCCTACTTTAGGTTTAACACTAACATCAGTGTTTTTTGTGATGCGGTTTGCAGATCACAGGATATGCCGGAGAGGGACAGAGAAGCCATGCTATAAGATCACAAGCTTCCAGGACAGCAGGCTGAGAGCAAGCTTTGAAGCAGCCAGACAGAAATGCAGGGAGGATGATGGGGAGCTGCTCAGTATTGAGACCGAGAATGAGCAGCGTCTGGTGGAGAAGTTTGTTCAGGAGCACTGGGCCACTGATGGAGACTTCTGGATTGGGCTACGAAGGAGCCCACAATATAATGCTGATTGTTCAGCACAGTATTACTGGCTGGATTACAGTCCGGCCACATTTAGGTAAGAGATTTGCAGTAATATCATCCTAAAGTAACAACATCATCATAAAGAGAGAGTTGAAAATGAAAATTATTTTTCTCATCCTCATGTCATTCCTATGACTTTCTTCACAAAAAGAGATATTTTGAATATTTTTCTGGTTGCAATTAAAATAGATGGGGACTGAAGCTTTCAAAAAGCCTCATGAAAACTCTATATACCAGTGCTGTTATTGTTATGGGGTTAGTTGACCCAAATATTAAAGATCTGTAATTTATTACTCGCCCTCGTGTCGTTCTGCATCCGTAAGACCTTCGTTTATCTTCGGAACACAAATTAAGATCTTTTTGATGAAATCCAAGAGGTTTCTGACCCTCCATAGACAACTACCACTTTCAAGGTCCGAAAATGTAGGAATGACATCATTAAGGTAATCCATGTGACTCCAGTGGTTTAACCTCAATTGTATGAAGCGAGTGCTTTGTTTGCGCAAAAAAACATAATTTACCACTTTGCTTACAAAAATATTGATCTGCAACGCGCGATCACAAGAGCTTCATGACGCATACGTGTTGTGTTCAAACTCACGCGTCAACTCAACTCACATGCGCGAGTATTCACGAGAGCATCACAACGCATGCGTTTTGTTCACGCGAGAACTGACATTGTTGCGTGAACACGCTTTGGATAATATTGTTTTGTAAATAAAGTGGTAAATTATGTTTTTTTGCACAAACAAAGCGCATCACTTCATAAAATTCAGTTTAAGCCATGGAGTCATATGGAGACATATGGAGTACTTTAATGATGTCTTTCCTACCTTTCTGGACCTCGGATTGGTAGTTGCGTTGGATCTATATGGAGAGACAGAAACCTCTCAGACTTCATCAAAAAGATCTTAATTTGTGTTCCGAAGATGAACGAAGGTCTTACGGATGTGGAACGACACGAGGGTGAGTAATAAATGACAGAATTTTTGTTTGTGGGTGAATAACCCTTTAACTAAAACAACCAAAACCAAAAACTATCAAACTACTGAAATTGTATTCTGTAATTGAAATAAAATACAGTCTAAATATTAGATGAAAAACTTAAACTTAATACAGAACTTAGAAAGTTGAAGTACTAAAATGACTTAAACAGAAATAAAAATGAATTAATGCTAGGCTATATAGAATTTTTTTATTTTTTTTAAAAGACATACGCATAGCTAAAATAAAATAATTAAAAGTAATAGCTAATTGATAATAAATATAATAATAGAAAATAATAATAAAAAATAACACTGCTATATGCAACTTGTATTGCATATTCCAAGTCTTATGAATCATGAAGGTGAGTAAATGATGACAGAATTTTCCATTTTTGGTAAACTCTCCCTTTAAGTGAAAGTAAAATGTGCTATACAATTTTCAGTGAGTCTGTTGTGTTTTTAGGAACTGGCTGTTGACGGAGCCCTCTTGTGGCCTTGATCAGTGTGTGGCGTTATTCTACCGGCCCTTGTCTTCTGCTATCCCGAAGAAACTTAACCTGTTCAAGTGGACTGACTACAATTGCAATTCCAAGAATAATTTCATCTGCAAGTACTCAGACGGTAAGCTTTTGCTTATGTTACTGTTAGCTGTCACATTAAGATGTTTAATAGCGAACAAATATCAGACAAGCATCTTTTAGTGTAAACATATTATGTAAAAGGACTTCAAATGTAAACTCCTGTGTGTGTTTAGAGAAGCATCCTGTCCCCACTCCAGCAGGAAATATCACTACACATACAGGTAAACAAATCCATAAGTGTTATCTGGTGCGTTTGCTACTTTTTTCTGACACAATAATGGTGATTTTCTATCTTACTTATTAATAATATAAGTGAGAGTACCTAAACTGCTGTGAGTTAATAGCATTTTTTAAAGATTAATGGGATAGTTCCTCAAAAAATGAATATTCTCTCATCATTTTACCAGTGTTCTTGTCATTAACTAAAACTTTTAAAAACAATTTTAAGTAATTGAAATAAAGCTAAGATAAAACTAAATATAAATATTAGATTAACTTGAAATGTTGTCTCTACAACTAACTGAGATAAACTAGTTTAAATTCTAAAATGACTAAAACTGAAATAAAATTAATTAGAAATATATATATAAAAAAAATAATAAAAATGACAAAAACACACAACAAAATTACAAAAACTATTTGAAAACTAAAAATATAATACTATAATAGTCCATAAATAATACTAATATATAGGTTTAAAATAACATAAGGGTGTGTAAATGAGGACAGAATAAAATGAAAGAATTTAAATTTTTAGTTGAATTCTTGCATTTAAAAGACATTCCAACTTTGTATGGATAATAATGCTTATGATGACCTCTAGTGGTGGAAATAGAATTATACTTTCACTTACAGTCATAATAGGTCAGTCATCTTAAAGGGATAGTTCACCCAAAAATGAAAATTCTGTCATCATTTACTCACCCTCAAGTTGTTCAAAACCTGTATGAATTTCTTTCTTCTGCTGAACTCGAAAGAAGGTATTTTGAAGAATATGGGTAACCAAACAGTTGATGGACCCCATTAACTTCCATAGTATAGAAAAAACAATGCTATGGAAGTCAATGGGATTAACTCTTTGGTTGCATTCTTCAGAATATCTTCTTTTGTGTTCAGCAAAAAAAAAAGAAATTCAAGCAGGTTTGGAACAAATTGAGGGTTAGTAAATGATGACAGAATTTTCATTTTTGGGTGAACTATCCCTTTAAGGCCAAACATTATAAATGCTTATGAATCATTTGCTGTCATTCTTGTTTTTAGGTATTGATGACCTGACTCTGGTGCCAAAGCACCCGCCCATTACAGTGGACAATGACAGGATAAAAACTGAACTCTCAGAGTCATCAGGTAATACAGCATAATATATATACACTATATTGCCAAAAGTATTGGGACACCCCTCCAAATCATTGAATTCAGGTGTTCCAATCTCAGGTGTATAAAATCAAGCAACTAGGCATGCAGACTGCTTCTAGAAACATTTGTGAAAGAATGGTTCACTCTCAGGAGCTCAGTGAATTCAAGCGTGGTACAGTGATAGGTTTCCACCTGTGCAATAAGTCCATTCGTGAAATTTCCTCACTACTAAATATTCCACGGTCAACTGTTAGTAGTATCATAACAAAGTGGAATCAATTGGGAACAACGGCAACTCAGCCACGAAGTGGTTGGCCACGTAAAAATCACAGAGCGCGGTCAGCGCATGCTGAGGCGCACAGTGCGCAGAAGTCGCCAACTTTCTGTAGAGTCAATAGCTACAGACCTCCAAACTTCGTCTGGCCTTCAGATTAGCAGTGGAGACATGTTCTCTGGAGTGATGAATCACGCTTCTCCGTCTGGCAATCCGATGGACGAGTCTGGGTTTGGTGGTTGCCAGGAGAACGGTACTTGCTTGACTGCATTGTGCCAAGTGTAAAGTTTGGTGGAGGGGAGGATTATGGTGTGGGGTTGTTTTTCAGGGGTTGGGCTTGGCCCCTTAGTTCCAGTGAAAGGAACTCTTAATGCTTCAGCATACCAAGACATTTTGGACAATTTCATGCTCCCAACTTTGTGGGAACAGTTTGGGGATGGCCCCTTCTTGTTCCAACATGACTGCGCACCAGTGCACAAAGAAAGGTCCATATGAGTGAGTTTGGTGTGGAGGAACTTGACTGGCCTGCACAGAGTCCTGACCTCAACCCAACAGAACACCTTTGGGATGAATTAGAGCGGAGACTGTGAGCCAGGCCTTCTCGCCAACATCACTGCCTGACCTCGCGCTTCTAGAAGAATGGTCAAAAATTCCCATAAACACACTCCTAAACCTTGTGGAAAGCCTTCCCAGAAAAGTTGAAGCTGTTATTGCTGCAAAGGGTGGGCCAACTCCATATTAAACCCTACGGATTAAGAATGGGATGTCAATAAAGTTCATGTGCACGTAAAGGCAGACGTCCCAAATATTTTTGGCAATATAGTGTATATATGTGTGTGTGTGTCTTATAATAATATTTTATTATAATATATATTTATAATTATATTTTTACATTCAATAACCATGGCATTTCTCTTAGTTTCTATTTCAGATGACACAATTAATATTTACTACATCCTCCTGGCCATTCTACCCGTGATGCTGCTGTTGATATTGGTGGTGTCGGGGGTGTTCTGTTTCAGAGTCATGTCAAGGAGGTGTGTAATGCAGTGCAAACATTTTCATCAAATCATAGTTGGATTATATTTTGTCTGTGCACCTCGCCATATAATATACTTTGTGACTGTGTCTTTGAAGGAGAAAAGAACAGAATGAAATCTATGCTGTGCCAGGACAGTGGGTGCGTCCAGCAGCTCCAAAAAGTCAAAGTGGTCATAAACGCACCGACAAATTCAACCAGCCTGGAGCTCACCTGGAGTACATGAGCTCTGAAATTAACAGAACATTTAGTGTGACATCCACAAACAGTCAGTTTGAGGACTACGAGAACGTTCCGAGCCGCCCCACACAGTGCGGTTTTGTCACTAATGACATTTACGAGACCTGCCGGAGCCCCTCGGCAGTAGAAGCAGGATGGGTGGATAATGATATATATGGATACTAAAACACTATACAGTTTCTACTGACTGGTACAGTATACTTACCTCTATCCCACTAGTGTGGCACCATGTTTGATCTCATCTCCAGTCTGTATGCCTTCTCTTTGATGTGCAATCTGTGACCTAGTGTGAAGGATGGGGAAGCCAGTGGGAGTCTAATGCAGGGGTGTACAGTGAGACACGGATTCCCATAACTGACTATACAAAGAAGCATAAAGGTGTCATCGGCTTGTGAGAGCTTCCTCTGTGGAAGCTGGCATCCTGGAACAGGACCTTCCCTTTTGGAAATTCACAAAACAGTACGCTGACCTCTCAGCCCATCTCAACAACATCCTTTTATGTCTCTGAGAATGGCCTCTCTGAAGGATATCTACTGTTGTTCCCTTGTTTTTAAAGGCTATGTAGTTACTTTGTATAAAACAGAATTAAAGGAATTAGCTAAAAGATTATTGTAACATATATTGAATATGTATTTTGCTTTTGGATATGAAATTGTGAGGGAAAAAAAGATAAATAATGAGGTTTTGCTGTATTTGGATTGTAAATGATGTTGTCTCTGTCCTTAATATTAATAATAATATCAACTCTGTCACGTTATTTGGACTTATTCTTAAACACAGAATAGCTTGCAATGAATGTTTGTAATTAATCAACATTGTTTCCACACACACTCATGGAAAGCCTGGTAATTTCAGGGAATTTTAAGATCAGACATGGAAAAGGAGAGTGTATTTTTTTTTATAGTGAATATACTTTTCTAGTTATGCTTGATTATTAAATATTTCATTGGCTAAAACTTGTTTTTCATTAGTGCAGTCTATAAAATCTTCATGGAAATGCACTGATCAAAAGGTCTGATCCTATTTGATGATTCTGTTGAATTCAGAGCTGCAGGAGCAGTGAAGTATTTTATGAGTGCTGCATTACAGCATGTGTCCAGGAGATGTCGCCATATGATAGGCTGAATCACTTGCAGCTTAGTTTGAGGACATTTTGTAGCTCGTCATGGAGGTGTTTAAAGTAAAATTTCCAATACAAATCATGCACTGTCTGTAGTGCTTTTTATGCTTACATACTAATGACTTGTTTATGGAACTGTTGCATAAAATGTTCAGTACAGTACGATCCTGCTCTCGCTCAGCTGTTTCTTTGAAGACACATTTAATGTTAGTAACAACAATCTGCTTTATATGATGATGTAATTGAGCAAATATGTGGTAGGATACGATTGCTTTGAAGTTTACAGGCTAGGTTGCAAATCCTAGGTGTCCTAGACGTCACGTGTCAAAATGTGATTGGGGTACAGTTTGTGGAAATGTTAAGAGAAAAACTGTAAAAACATGAAATAAATAATAAGATTTAGCTTTAAATGTATAAATAATAGATTTAAATATGTAAGTAAGCTAGTAGTGAATACATAAATAATACGTCTTACAGTGCAGTACAATGAGTAGAAAAATTTTAATTTAAATAAATTTGTTTTTTATACAAGAAGAAACTGTATTGGTGCTTTTTAAATTTTAAGATAAGAGTCCCTCGCGCGATGATCGTCACATAAGTGGAACCTGAAAGATTGAAACCCCTTCACTTAAAGTATACTACTTGATATTAAGATAAAACAAAGACAGGGAAACAAAGCGCCCTGCCTTCAAATACCGAGCTCGTCCCCCTCGGCTCTCATTCCTCGACTGAAGTACGCGAGAGACTTTATCAAAGTTGCTGGTGGCAGGATTTCACAGCCAGCGCTCGAGCAAACAGAGCGACGCTCTGGCCGTTGACGTAAGAGGTGGGTCTGGTCGTCTTGGAAACGAATTGGCACTGGAGTGTGGAAGTGCTTCGAAGCTCCGCCCCCTGTACAAATACCCCCATAGGTTCTGACGTCAATGCACGTCAACCAGAGAACATGATGCCTCCTGCAAGTCAACTCGTGTACTCTCGCAAACACAGCTGAAATATTAGAGCTCTATTGTATTGGAGGAGGTGGCGTGACACTTCGCCGCGCTCCTAAACACTCTGCTTCTTCTGGTAAGACTGGAGCGGACCGTCAGCGAGCACCGTGGCCGGCACGCTGGCATTTCTACACGTTTTAGCCTCTGCCGACCTCGTTATCTTGAGGCTCAAGTGGCAGGTCTCTATCTTCTCACCCCAAACCCTAGTGTTTCACTAACAGCATGGTCATGGCTGACTGTCACCAAAAGCCAGTGCTCAGGGGTCCTGTCCGAGTGGGCTTCTACGATATCGAACGGACTCTTGGAAAGGGGAATTTCGCTGTTGTAAAACTGGCAAGACATCGTATAACCAAGACAGAGGTGAGTTGAGAATATATGAGCTAACCTAAATACATGAACTAACCCTTGTGTATGCACAGAAAACACTACTGATACAAAGTTACAGTCTCTAAAGCTTTACTCACACTGGCTTGATAATATCATAGTATTGTTGACATTAGTTTTTGGGTTATAAACAACCTGTTTGTCTGAATCGTTTTGCTCAAGGAACAACCTGGAATAGATTTTTAGGAATGTTTTATAACTTAGTCTGGGCTGATTTTGTTTAAAAATGTATGTTTTTAACCATTTTGTAAAATATTTAAATTAAATCAATTAATTGAATAGTGTTTTTCATTATAAAATAAAAGTATAATCAAACCTACATAATATAAATGTTAATAACATAACTTATCTGTCACTTTTCAGTTGAGTTTTTGTTTTTTTGTTTTTTGTTTTTTCCTGACACTGGTTCAAAGTATGTTGACTACAATTAGATGAAGCCTTTGTGCAGCTTTGCATGCACTGATAAATGCATGTCCAGCAGGCTAACGCCTCAATTGGAAATATGCAGAGTATTCAAGCATTGTCAGCTTTAATTGTGTCTGAAACTATTTGTCAAAGAAAGACAATTGCTGTGTACAACAGCAAGAAATTATGCTGGTTTAGTGCCCTTTTAATGTGGGCCATGCTGTTATGCATTTATGCAATGGTTGCATAAGCAAAAAGGGGTGATTTTGTGATAATGGATGTCATTTCATCACAAAAGCTGAGCTGATGTTTGTCTCACATTCCTTGCAAAGAAACCCTGCTGAGCACCAAATGCATGACACAGAGTTACCACAATCACAGAAATCAGGGAAATGTCATGAAAAGTATAATTTAAAAAAAAATAATTTTACATTTTTCCTATTTACAGTACATTTTTGCTCTTTGAGTGCGGTCTTTATCAAATGATTTTTTTTAAATCCACAGTTCATGACTTCTGTTGACATTCTGCCACTGTGTTTGTGTTGCTTTGCAGTAAAGTTTTGGTTAAGGGTGTTATAGGTGAAAGGCTGCAAGCTGTAATTTTCACTTTGTCTGAGAGCTTCTGTGGTTTTCATGCTGTCTGCAAGTCTGCAGTTGTAGAGTTTAGCATCGGAGCAATGTGTGAGGGAATTAAGATATTTAACAGGATTATGTTGTACAGAGTTGATGCATCTCTGCAATGGCTGCCTTGAGGCGGATTCATTTCTGTGGGGATGACACTGTCTCGGCTCCCAGAGCTTCCCATCAGTCTCTCTTGTGTTTTGTGATTTCTCTGTTCTCCCTCTGAGCTTTCTTCAGAATACACATGCTCTGTCTGGTACCATGTGTCTACCGCTTTGTGTTTCTGCTCCAGTATTGCCTGCATTGTTCATGGATTCAACGGACAGTTGGGTCACTGTTATTGCCAATGAGAATGACTAACCACATACGCATATGACAGCTGATTCATAGGGGGTGATGTGCTGTAATGTTTTACCATTATCTGGGCCCGGAGTCGGTGTGAGAGAATATCAGTCCAGTTGACAGAACTGTCACTTTTTCAGTACATTTCAATTTTCTTTCATTTGTTGATCATTTACATATGTTTTTATGCCTTGCAAACGTAAACATTTGTATTTCTGTGAAATACTGCTTGTTGTTTTGCAAATTCTGCTGATTCCAATCTCACCAAGATATTATGTTGCTAAATAACATTCTTTCTGAAAATGTGTGAAAGAAATCATCAGTTTTATCAATTATAATAATTTTTTTTTTTTTTTTTTTTTGNNTGCACCATATGCCATCTTTTCATCTTTATATTCACTTTATTATTATAATATTTTCCTGCTTGCCTCGTCATCAGTTTGGATGATGAAAATGTTGGCAGGGCAAAAGTTAGATCTGACCAGTAGAAAAAAATCTTACTTAGGCATTAAAAATATTCCTTATACTTACATCAGGAAACATGCTAAAGCGCCACAGAACCGTAAATCTTCATAACAAAAATGTTTTATATCACTGTAATGATATAAAACAAAGGTCAAAGTCTTTAACTGTGGAGTCGGTTATGGTTTCTCTGCTTATGTTTACTTACCTGAACATTATTATTATTATACAGTCAGAAGAGGGATTAAGGCACGAGTGGTTATGAAATGGTAAATTACTCCTGTTCTTCTCCCATTTGTCTGGCAAAAGATGAAAAGCCTGTGGGAAAATAAGATAATTTGGATCATTAGCCTACTTCAGTAGTCAAGCCGTTTAGGTGTGTGTATTAGCTTTGCTCAAGTGTATTCTGCCTTTGATCTGCACTGGGGCTTGCAAAGACTGGATCGACTTGCACTGCTGACAGCAACAAGACTAATGAATTTCACTGAGTAGCTTGAGGCGTTAGGCTCCGTACCAATGAAAGTGTGTCTCTGTGCCTTTAATTCAACAGGTGGCTATAAAGATCATTGACAAGACCCAGCTAGATGCTGTAAACCTGGAGAAGATCTATCGTGAAGTACAGATCATGAAAATGCTGGACCATCCGCACATCATTAAACTGTACCAGGTAATGCCTGTCCAGGCCATTTGCTGCTAGTTTTTTTGGCTCTTATATGATAAATTGCATGTGGTGTTCCTCATTTTTAAGTTGATTTAGATAAAAGCATTTGCTAAATGTAATAAAATACTTGATATAATAGTAAGGTTTTAAGAAGAATGCACAAATGTGAAATTTCTGGGCTGATAACCGAAAATCAACAGCTTGTTGTGGCTGGTACAATAACTAATGATTTTACTTTAAAGGGGTCATGACATGAGAAATCAAATTTGCCTTGATCTTTTGACATATGAAAACATCCTGCAAGTTTCAAAGTTTAAAACATCCTCCTCATTATAAACAGAGCATTTAATAAAGTACCCAAAAAATGGCTCTTTTGGATTTTGTGGGATTTGTGATGTCACATGGCCAAATACATTTAGATATGACTTCCTCCAGAGCCAGACATCGACATATAGTTTTCCATCAGTTTCTGATGTGCTCCATGCACTCGAGTCTGACAACAACAGGACAAATGGAAGAGTGAAAGAACATTTGCTTTGACGCGTCCAGTTTAAAACGTCTCGTTTGCGTCTCTGCACAGACTTCAGAAGCTTCCCAGCCTCATTAGCAAGTGGATGATTTATTTTAATGGCAACTCATATCACGTTGGAGGATTGTTTTTTTTTTGTTAGTTTTTTCTGAGCATTTTGTTTTGTAAATGAGGCACAGTGTAATGGAGAGTTTGCAAAGAAACTTCTGTTGAAAGATGATGAAGCAGTTAACTGAATTGGATCTGACAGTAGCTGCATCACAAATCGCAAGTAAATTTCATAATGCTTTGTCTTTAAATAAATATTGTTTTCAAAACACTTACTCATGTGCAATATGGAGTGGCCGTTGATGCTGTTTCCTATGCAATGACGTTAGCCAATCATAACGGTGGCCGTTTACTGACAAACCTTAAAGGAGCCGCCCCTTCAAAATGGATAATTTCAGACAGTGGGTCAGAATGAGGGTTGAAAATAATAATTTTAATGCATATATACTAATAAAATATGAAATGATATAAAAACAGAAAGAGGTGCAACCAAAAAAAAAAAGCATGTAAACAGAATGACAGTTAAATAGCAGAGATGGAACACATAAACAGCCCAAGTCATATGATGTGTGACTTGGGCCACAGATGTGTCTTTTTTAAGGTTTTAGCATTTTAACTCATTGCTAACTTGTCTTAAAATGCCTCTCAGGGTCATGCATATACAGTGGGTGACATTGACGCATAAGACTGGTACAAGAAAATATGCCATAATTTACATTTATGCATTTAGCGGATGCTTTTATCCAAAGAGGAACATGATATATCATATTATATAATATATCATGCACTTCTCTCATTTTACCTGAGGAAATTTTGCCAGATTACCAGCCATTTGTCCAAAGTTAATGGCTAACTACTTTTCACTATAAACTTTCACATGACAACATTAAATTCGTCCAGCTGGAAAAAACCTGTTTTTTAACAGGAGATCATTCACACTCTGGAGTCAAAGTCACACAAACACTTAGATGATGAGATAACTTCTCCCTCAATGTGACTTCACTGCAGCATTATGTAAGACTTTAGGTCACTTTGGTTTTTGGGAATGTGTATAGCGCTTCCTTATTATAGAACATACCGGCACCAGTCCAAGCCCCTTACCGTGTAATCATAGTGTATCATTATTTCCAACGGTTACTCCATTCAAACGGCATGGGTCAATTAGTCATTTCCTTTCAGTCCTCATAAACAGAGGGTAGCTCTGCAGGCCTTGCCATCTCATCTCTAACCCCCGGTTTTCCTCTGCCCCATCTGCCACGGCTCAGGGTCCTAACACTAAGCAGCTGCTCCGCACATGCACCCACCCTCACGTATACGTAATGCATCAGCAAGTGGTACATATTTACTTTGATGATCTGCCTCTATTCACACGTCATTCATCAGTAGCATTACATGTGAGCTTTGTCTTTGGAAATATCAGATGGAATCACAAATGTGCATATGCAGTGCACATGCATTTCAAGCACACTATGCAGTGGCAATTTAACATAAAAATTTAGTGTGATTTCATTTTTCTTAATTGCATTTATATTACAGTATAAATGTACGGAGCCCCGCACATGACATGCAGGGACAAATGTGCGCACGATTTACTAATACGTTCCCTTAATTTATAAATCGTGCACACAATTTACTAATTTGTTCCCTCGATTTACTAAATCGTGCGCACGATTTACTATTTATTTCCCTCGATTTACAAAATCGTCGCACGATTTACTAATTCATTCCCTCAATTTACTAATTTGTTCCCTCCATTTACTAAATCGTGCACACGATTTACTAATACGTTCCCTTGATTTATAAATCGTGAACACAATTGACTTTCTTTCCTTCAATTTACTAAATTGTGCGCACGATTTAGTATTTCTTTCCCTCGATTTGCTAAATCATGCGCACAATTTACTATTTCTTTCCCTCGATTTACTAAATCGTGTGCATGATTTAGCAAATTAAAGGAATAAATTAGTAAATCATGCGCACAATTTTGTAAATCGAGGGAACAAAAATCGAGCACACGATTTAGCCTACTATTTTTTTCCTGCATGTCATGTGCTCTGTATATATGCATACATGCATATATTTTATTGTTAAGAGATATAATACAATGTGTAAATGTAGCGCAATTAATTTAAAAATTGCTCTTAATATCTCATGCATTAAACTCAATACTAAATACTTAACATATTATAAATGTAGTAAATATTATCTTAGCATAGAGTAAAAACACAGAAATAACATGTTTTTAAGTCACTGTAGAACATCAGTCGAGTGTTTTAAATGACTTCTGTGATCCTATGTGGCTTCTTATCATAGAATGACAGAAAATATATTATTTTGTTGTATTCTATACTGTGATTTTATTTATTATTATTATTAATAGATGAATAATGTGTAAATGTAGTGCAATTAATAAAAAAACTGCTTTAAATCCACACAATATACATTTGAATAGACATATTATATAATTTCTAATTAATTGATAGTCCTACTTTGTTCACAGTTATCTTTGACAGCAGCGTGACCCATCCCTTGACTTAATGTGACTCACCACTAATGGCAGTTTATCACATAAACCGACAGCCAACTAATGTTGAATCAACTATTCGAATGAGATAATTTGAGTTATTTCCAGTTATTTGCTTATTTGGCAGCTAAGAAGTGCTTTGTGATCATTGTGTTCTGAACAGCTCTGAGATCACAGCTTCCATCAAAACAAGTTTCTGGAAAGGAGAATTAGTTGAGTTTAAAAGATGATTCATATTCTGGCCTAGTTGCTGATTTTATTAGTCAACCCTATAATGCCTTTAAATGGCAAGAGCAGAAAATCCCCTACAAGTTGAGCCCAGATTAGGCTGATTTACACAAAAACCTCTTGGTACAGATGAGACTGATGTATCAGTAAACCCCAAACTAACTGAGTGTATAAATGGCCGACGGTAGTGTTTATGTGGGACTCTTTGAATGTTTCTGAATTATAACATGCCGCTTCTCTTCACTACATTTAGGTCTATTCATCTTTTTGTTTGCTTTGGCTAATTTTGGAGTCCTCCCACACATTGCTGGCTCTGACACTGCACTATGAATTGAGCCTACGAGTAAACTAGCATCCCACTCTGATTCATGTGTGTTTCATTATAATACTGTGAACTCAGTGGGATACTTCAGATTTCAGCTGAATGTAGCAGTCATTTTATCACTCAATGTTTTTGGCACACTCTGTGTGGTTCATGTGTATTTTGGATTTATGTACGCCATCTACCACAGTGTCAAAGACGTATGGAGGATATTACCTGTAACATGCATTATATTTTTTATCCTTACACAGGTCATGGAGACCAAGAATATGCTGTACCTTGTGACGGAATATGCCAAGAATGGGGAAATCTTTGGTAAGTGTTTTTTAGTATTAATGACACACCAGCCATCACTGACCAAAATATTACATAAATTAAATAATTTGTTCATATTGGGAGTCGCACGGTATATACAAAAATGTTGTGGTGCCAAACATTTACAATGGTGCAATACATTTCCCCCCAACCCCAAACCAAATTTCAGACCTGAGCAGTTTGGCGTAAAGTGTGAACGCATTGAATTGAAAGTGCATTGAATATCTAATAATTAATAATTTTTACTATAAAAACAAATATTAACACTCACTTTACAGAATTTACAATTTATTTGTATGTTTTTATTTAGTTGTTATTTTTTGCACAAAGCTGATTATCATATTGGGATGGACATAACTACTCAACAGTGTTGTTGCTCTTGTTCTAGATCAAGACCTCTTTATGTCACTGAAATATCCTAATTCCACATATCACTGATATGGAGAAAGTGTGTATTCAGACTAACATCTTTAGGTTTCAGATGATAGTGACAAAGGTCAGGCTGAAATTAGCTCAGGCGTGACAAACAGTCTGTGTGAATAACCATCATGGTCACAAGCAACAAATGTGTCAGTGATGATGATCATATTCTGACGGGTCAGCTGTCTTTCCGTTGCTTTGGAGTTCTGTTCTGTCTGACACATAAGTTCAAAGCTAAGAGCAAAACTGAAGGTTAAAGAAAATTAAAGGAATAGTTCATGCAAAAACATTAATTGTCATAATTTACTCATACTCTTGTTATTCAAAGCCTGTGTGACTTTTTTTCCCAATCAATACAAAGGGAGATTTTTTTTTTAATAAGTACAGGTACTGGTCACCCTTTTCTTTCACAGTTAATGCGTACTAAAGTGTTAATGCTTCAAAAAGGATGCAAAAGCCCAAAAAAAACAGTCCATATCTGCTATATTCAAAGTCATCCGAAGCCATATGATCATTTGTGTGACAAATGAACTGAAATTTAGGTCATTATTCATTGTTAATCTTCTGTTCAAAATGAGCTGTTAACTGTTGCTACCAGATCGTTGAGTCAGTGAGTTGAACTTGAGATTAATCAGACTAGGTTTGTGAACTAGATCTACCGAATCTTTGAAATTATCTGATTTAAAAGAACATAGCCTTGTCGGAAGTGGCTCATTGTCCTTTTCCAATCCTGTTCCACTCTGTCCTATCCCTTTCTGTCACTGCTTCTGCCCTATCATAGCAAAAATATCATTTTAAATTAACAGTTTGTTCATGAATCAGACATTGCTACTCCTCTCATGAACATGCCAATGAAAGCTAGGACAGAAATTGACTCACTTAAATGTCAGTCTGTTCCTCCTACAAAGCTATTGTAGGACTTTGGAAGACTTGGAATACAGGAGTTATAT
Organism: Anabarilius grahami; assembly: GCA_003731715.1. Lineage (NCBI taxonomy): Eukaryota > Metazoa > Chordata > Actinopteri > Cypriniformes > Xenocyprididae > Anabarilius > Anabarilius grahami. Next base: position 495,477 of record RJVU01011283.1, on the reverse strand, counting down.
ACATTACTTTTATGATATTGTATTTAGTGTACATGCACTGGTCAACTGGCCATAAATCGGAACTAGCCATTTTTGTCTCCAAACACGTTTTAGCTTTATTTTAGCCGATCTCTAGTCCGGACTTGCATACAAACTGCATTGCAATTATTTCCCAAAATGTCGTTTGTGTGGAAATATTACGAAGTCTGTAAACAGGACGTTAACACAGGCCAGAGGCATGGAACATGCCTGAAGACTGACGCAAAGAAGAGAACACAGGTGCATCAGAAGAGCAAATACTGTACCAGGTACAACAAGCTCACTGTTCACAATGCTCAAAATATAGGAAGAAAAATATTAATATTGAATTGGGAGTGGGGGTTTATATGAACGTATCGGTAGCACTTTATTTTACAGTACGTGTACTTTCCTGGTACATATATAGTAATTATGTTGTACATGCAGGTAAAAGAGTGGTAACACTAGGTACTTACCTGACATGTATGTACATGGAAACTAATAAGAAACACTGCTGTACTTTCCAATGCTACATACATGGTAACTACTTTGTACCTATAGACAAGTTTTGGGTAATAACAGGCACTTATTTATGGTAATTTGTAAGACACTTTACTGTACTTACTAATGGTATATACATGGTAAATATGTTGTACTTATGGACAAGTGAGGGTAATAACAGGCACTTATTTATGGTAACTTGTAAGACACTTTACTGTACTTACTAATGGTATATACACAATAACTATGTAGTACTCACAGACAAGTGTGGGTAATAACAGGCACTTATGTGTGGTGTAGTGTATCATTTTGGTAAGCACATTTGTTTCACAGTAGTTAAGTGTCCATTATGTGTGTCCACACTTTTCCGTGAGTACAACATAGTTACCATGTATATACCACTAGTAAGTACAGTAAAGTGTCTTACTAGTTACCACACATAAGTGCCTGTTATTACCCACACTTGTCTGTGAGTACTACATAGTTACTGTGTATATACCATTAGTAAGTACAGTAATGTGTCTGTTAGTTACCATATACGGACACTATAAGTTAGTGCCAGTTATTACCCAACACTTGTCTATAGGTACAAAGTAGTTACCATGTATGTACCATTGGAAAGTACAGCAGTGTTTCTTATTAGTTTCCATGTACATACATGTCAGGTAAGTACCTTGTGTTACCACTCTTTTACCTGCATGTACAACATAATTACTATATATGTACCAGGAAAGTACACGTACTGTAAAATAACGTGCTACCAATGTATCTCTGAAGGGAACTTACTGTTTTCAGAAAAGTTTTGATGACATTTTCTTTTCCTCTTACCTCCGTACGAAGTAGTGTTTATAAGAAACCGTTGTCAGAGAGTGGATTTGCATTTTCATTCTGTCCGTCTGCGGTTTTTCACAAATAATTTCACAAATCTGAAGTCAGATCATTCTGTTTTTGCTTTAAAGCTTGAAATTATACAATGTAATTCAAATAAAAAACAACTGCTCATGCTACATGTGTGTAGCATCTTTCTTTGGATCGTGATTAAAATGCGGTGGTTGCCTTTAATTTCGAATAGCTACAGATATTTTTTTTTTTAGTTTAAGGCCAGTTTGCCTGTTATAGAGCAAATAAACAACAAATAAAGCTTAAAGAAAACAATCAGCAACCGGTATCGGAATCTGACAATTTTCTTGTAAAAAATCTGAATCGACCATGAAAAATCATGATTGGTGCATCGCTGGTATAGTGATTGCTGTTTTTACTATAGTGATTCACTTTTATATTGAAAAGAGTAGCCAGGATAATCTTTTAGATTATCAGCAGAGTGTCATATGGGTTTGGAACGACATGGATGTAAATTTTCGTTGAACTATCTATTCAAAATCACTTGTTGGTGATTCTTGAAAGTGAAAGTGGTCTAAGAGTAGACTACATCACTTCCACTGACCGATCCCTTTGACTTTGTAGCAGCAGTTGCTGTTCACCTGTGAAAACTCACATAATCATCACACATTATTCTTACATAACAGTGTGTCTGTTTAACAGTACACGGCAATGTAATATGCTACCAAGAAATTGTTCCTTCCCTGAGGATTCAGGTTTTTCTTTTCTACATGCATTTTGATTTATATTTTATGCACTTTTAAGGGAAATATCTGTAATAATATTACAGATATTATATAGCCTGTAGAGTAGCCCCACACAAAGCAAAATCCTATTGGCCCAAAACTATACTCGACATCAAATATGTTCAGTTTGGCTGTTGTTCTGCATTGTGCAACATTTCTGCTTTCATTGTGGACAGACAAATTACTAAACACTTTTGCTTCGGATATATTTGTTGAGTTTTGTAAACATATTTGTCATGCTAATTCTGCTCGTCCAGCCACAATTCAGCACGCTTGTACTAGCAAAGTGTTTTATTACAAGACAACAAACAGACATTTAACGTGATGCTTTTACCATCTCGCGGTTGTGGTGTACTTTATGTGGACACCATGACCCTGGTGTTGGATGTGACAACAGCGTCTCTGTTTTGAAAGAGATATAAAGAGGAATGTCGTGGCTGGGGCAAACTAAATTACTTGTTCCCACCCAAGTGTGCTACAGGGTGAGATAACAGCCAAATCTCCCATAGAGTCTTAAAATGAGGTTGCCGAGGTCAAGCAAATAAAAATCAAAAAACAAACAAAATGATCTGTCAACATAGCATAACAAATGCTTTTTGTCGAGATTATCGTATAATTACTCTCTGGTAGTTCTGAGAGGCCATGTTGTCCAGCTATTGTGATTCTCGGATTGCACAATATGATTATGCAACTTATTTACAGCATGTTCCATCCCTATAAAGACTAAAAACTCTCACAAATTATGAAAGATACTTTTTTGAGATTAAGAACGAGTGATGTGTGATTGCATCACACAAAACAGAACATGATTAGTTCACACTAAACCTAAGATATCCTAATATAACACAGGCACTCACTTCCATCAGATAATCTTCACAGGGATAAAAGAGAGAGGAGAGAGATAGAGCAGCATTTGGTGTTTGGTGTGAAGTGCTAGGTTCGGTCTCCCGTGGTGGAGCTTAGCAGTGCAGAAGCCCACCACGAGAGCCTGTCTGCTCCACCAGCACTGCAGATCAGAGCCGAAGCATTAGAGGGACCTGGAAACTGGGTCAACTTCGAATAAGCAGGAGCTGCAGAACGCACAGGCAAAGCAGGAGAGAGAGGGAAAGCTAAGGGACATTGATTTGAATTTTAGAAGTGGAGGGGAGAAATGTAGGCCATGCATATTTTAGAAAAATACAGAGCTGGAGAAAAGGTTCTTTTTGAACATGTCAGCTGATCAGTCTTGACACCCGTGTCTGCCCTCAGCCTCTCGATCCCTGCCGTTTACCCTTAGGCTGTATTCCTAGTCTGTCAAGTTTAGGTTTTAGCATTAGTAATGGCGGTATAGGAAAATTCATAAATCCTGTCTAGATCATTTATGACATACTGGAAAGAGTGTGTTTCAAGACCAGAAGAAATGTATTCTGTATGTTGGAAATAGTTTTGTTTATTTTAATATGTGTGCAGGAATTCACTAAGAGAAAATGACCAAAATTTACATTTGTACTGTGTGTGTATGTGTTTGTGTTTGTGTGTGTGTGTGTGTGTTCTTGTTTATATTACATCGTGGGGACCAAATGGCCCCACAATGTAATAAAAACCTGAGGTTCACCTACATCGTGGGGACCAGCCAGCGGTCCCCACGAGGGAAATGGATTAATAAACATACTAAATTATGTTTTTTTGAAAATGTAAAACTGCAGAATGTTTCCTGTGATGGTTAGGTTTAGGGATAGGGGTAGTGTAGGGGGATAGAAAATACAGTTTGTACAGTATAAAAACCATTACGCCTATGGAGAGTCCCCACTAAGATAGCAAAACAAACCT
>RJVU01011283.1:351956-491358 GCA_003731715.1 Anabarilius grahami | reverse complement strand
AATACCATAGTATTTTTTTTATATTATTAATTTATTTTTTATTTAACACCATGGTATTTGTTAAAGCATTATTCTTAAATTTTTACATATTTTTCTTTTTTTTCTGTAATTCATTAATTTAGAGACTCTTTGAAATCTTTTTTTAATATATAGATATTTTTAAATATAAAAAAGTCACACAGCAAGGGAATGATGTTGTAAAGTGGTAATGGTAATCTAAGTAAAGAAAAATTAAAAAATACCATAGTATTCTTTAGAGTTATTTGATTTTTTTGATTATATATGCATATATGTGCTATTTGAAATATTCAATTTTATTATTCAGATATGTTGTTCATTAAACATATTTCATTTTTATTATTATTAAAAAATATTTTACATGTTATATTCAGTGAAATAAAGATGGTGTAAACCTAAAATACCATATCTGTACGTGATAAAACTACCAGGACAAGGTTCAGCTAGTTCATGTTTTAAAACCCCTAGTACACAAGCCCTTCAGATAATGCATCTTGCTGGGAAGAGGAAATGCTTTTTCTCCTCTTCGTGTGCCTCTTTAAGGCAGTTAGTCAGTCCATGCAACTGTGGTGTGGCTGCCGCTCTGGTTTGCAAGGGTCAGTGGAGAGGAACTTCAGTTGTACTACTTATAAAGTGGAAGCAACTTTTATTAGGTCAGCTGGCCAGCTCAGGCTTTTTCAGGTCTATCTTGTTCATGCTCACATGGCTAATCAGAAGAAGAGAAGTTTTAGAGGCTACCTGGTATGCTGGCACCAGACTGATATTTTGTTCTGTTGGCCAAAGTCCACAGTCTGTGCTTTAGCAGGGTTGATTACAGATGGTTGAGGGGTATAGAGCAAAGTGTATGTACATTTAATCTCTGAGTAGATTCCCACAGGCCACTTGACACAAATATGAGACATTCCTATGTCAGGTGTGTTTTTCGATTAGCAACATACTCTTAAAAAAGTTTTTTAAAACGAAGCACAATTTCAGAATGTTGCATCTGTTATCTAATTGGTTTGCTCAATGAATTTTACATTTGGTATTACTGTAAATGTATTATTATTGTAGTAATATTATAATTTATATCATATATAAGATACATTTATATTATATATATATATATGTCAAACCAAAATTTATTCAGATACCTTGAACATTTCATTCATTATTACAGTTTATTCACTATAGTTTAAAAAAATGGTAATAAAATATGACAATCTCAGAGTTAAACTGTGTGAGGAAAATTTATCTTAATTATGTCAGATAACACTTAAGCAAAACATGGTCAGGTCAAAGTGTCTGAATAATTTTTGGCTCTAAATTTTTATCAATTTTACTGGTAGTCCACTGTATGAAGGATTTTTGGGTATAATATTTCACAGTTTACTTTATTTTGCTATCCTCACTTACATAAAAGAACTATAGTGTCCTGCACCCACTAGTAAAAAAATATCAAATATGTCTATAAAATTTTTGGTTTGACTGTAAATATATATATAAAATATGCCATTAATATGCATTTATTTGCACCCTGTATATACACAGTAATATGGGTTAGTAACTAATACGCGTTCTTTGCACACAATTTTTTTTTTTTTTTTTTTAAATACACGTGTCACACAGCAAATGTATCCAGTAAATAGACTTAGCCTATATAAATACAGACGTGTGGACACAATGTGGCTTTTTTTTTTTTTTTTGTAACCCATGTTTTTCTTCTCTTCTACGCTCTTTAAGCTAGGTTATGCAAGGTAATTCTGTGATCACAAATGACTCTGTTTTTAATTTTTTTTTTGTTTTTTTAAACTTATGCAGAGAATGATGCCTTAAACATTTGCCATGTACACACAGTCACTCTGCCAACCCACCTCAGTATAATCCCAGGACGAGTATGGAATGGAATGTGTGAGGACTGTAGGTTTGGCCACGGGCCGAGGGCCAGGGGCTGACCCAGCACTCTAGGGTGTGGTGACCACATGATTACACCATCCGGGGGGATGTTTACCCTACTCACACACCACAGAGCCTCCTTATTGTGGCTCATCAATCTCTGCCACTAGCCACACCACACCACCGGAGCCTTTCCCGGTACAACGTGTGGTCATGGTTTTCAAATTATTGCTTTTTTTTTTTTTTTGTCCAGTCACATTTTATTATGACCCACATTACACTACAGTACCCATGCAGAATGTTTAATTGATTGTGTATTTTGTGATGTTTAGTTAACCCCCACTTCCTCTTTATTTAGACTACCTAGCCAAGCATGGACGGCTGAGCGAACCAGAGGCACGACGCAAGTTCTGGCAAATTCTATCTGCTGTTGAGTACTGCCACAATCGTAACATCGTTCACCGGGACTTGAAGGCAGAGAACCTGCTGCTAGACGGACACATGAACATCAAGATTGCTGGTAAAGGCCTTCATGGTTACACTATCCAAAATTTTGGCTTTAGAACATTACTAGTCTGATATAAAAAAACAACTGCTATCTGCTATATTATATAATATTACATTACATTATAATATATTATGTTATTATATTATATTATATTATATATTTTAGTNAAATATACTTACACTGACTGAATATATATTGACTATTTTACCCAATTTGTATTTTAATGCAAATTATGAATTATATTTTATTATAAATTATATTGTTTTTTATATAATATAATGCATAAATAAATTATATTTAATTTAATTTGGTTTATTTTATGTATGCTTTTTATTTGTGCAACTGAGTAAATGTACAAATAAAAAGCACAAATTTAAAACAAAAACAAAAAAATTGTGTGTGTCAGTAACACTGAACTGGAGACTAGATTGTAATGTAAAACATTAAAGTTTGTAGCACCACAAAACTAAGCCGAAAGTTGTAGTCAGAATGGTTTGGTACTTTTTTTCTTTTCTTTTTTTGGGAGGGGGGTGGGGAGTTTTCCATGCCTTAAATTTTTCACCTACATTTTTGTGAGTTGATAGTCATAGTTAATTATATGAGTGTGATAGACATTTTATATAATCAAAGCTTTACTGCTCAGGATGATGACTCAGGTACTGCTCAGTTGGCAAAGCCATGAGTTGCGTCAAGAGGACACAGGGGCATTTTGTGCTGAGCCATATAAGCAGACCAAGGTTCATTTGCAATTTCATTTGATTTTGAGCATTTAAGAGGCTACTGACTATAAAGTGAGACAGGCACTGGAGTATCGCAGCCATGCAAGTCTCTCAGTGAAGGAAGAGCTTCCCACACACATATGTGCACACATATTCAAACACAGACCGAACACTAACAGTTTTCCTGACATTTCAACCTGCTCTCTGCCCAAACACAACTGTCATGATGGTAGATTGTGATGTTTTGCACAGAAAGTAATGCAGTGGCCAATCACAGAGGGGTATCTCACAAGGCTTTGTTAAAGGTCCTTTTTTCTTTAGCCCTCACACTGATGCACAGTCAGCCTCTCAGAAGATGGCTGGAGCTGGGTCACTCAAAGAAAGGTCATCAGCCTTTTATGTTCCACTTCAAACATTTATGTGCCTGTGTCATGACTAAAAGAAATTTTGATGAAGCAGAAGACACTGTGAAACTCTAATCTATTAACCATGAAGACCCTTTCCTATACCATATCGATACACAGAGCAATATATATTTCATTTCACAGTGATTTTGCATTGTGATTACATGACAGATTAAAATGTCAAAGCATGAAGCAAGAAAAGAGTGTACATCTGTTTTTCCATTAATCCATGTTGAATTAGCAAACCTATGGGAGTGGGAGACTTCCTGGGGTTGAACAATGATTGGGAAACTCTATAAAAATTGGTTAGGATTGGATCCCCAGAGATCTTTACACAACCAACTTTCAGCACAAATCCAATGCACAGTGCATGCATGTCCACTGCATAACAAAATTATGAGAGCCAGAGCTATTGACCTCAATAAAAGCTATTATTTAAAGTTACAAAAAGACCAGCTCTGCCTGCCTGTAAATACAGCACTAGCCACTGTTTTCCAAGCTGCAGGAGTTAAGCTCTGGGGCCGGATGAGATTGAGTGATTCCTGTATTGAATGTTGAGTCTCACTCCTGCAATGTCTGCCGCTGGACTGCTAGAGCATTGACGTCAATTCCTCCTGCTCAGTATTCAACTCATGAAGTGGGTCAGTTCAACTGATATGGACTCATCATACCGGCTTCTTACATCACAGTCACAATGTAATGTAACCACGGCTGCTTTTTATCTCTCCTTAAGGTTCATATTTTCATTTTATGAGGTCCCTGAAGCTCAAGTTCTAGATAAACTCTAAATACTCACTGGAATTTAAATAAAGTCAGATGATTTGACATCCCAGTGATTATTTCACCCTGAATTACTAAATCCGCTCTTATAAATCACAAGTTGCACACAGTTACAAACAAATACAGGCCTATGACCTATACTTTAAAGTAAGTTTGACCGTTATACACAAGGAGTATCAGATTTGTCTGAGAGCCATATTTGGCCATCTCACACCACTGTCTTAGATTTCTGGCAGTGGTGGCCATTGTATCTAATCTCAGAGCACTTTGTAAAGCTTGTCCAGTCCATTAAAGCCAAAGTGAGGTGGTGATGACGGTTTCCATCTTCAGGGTTTGCACGGCATGATCCACTAAGCCCTGGCTATTACAGATGCTGCTTCATTGAATGTTGTCAGCATACCATGTTATACAAATTTGCCGATAGACATAGTTTGGTATAATGCCAGATTGGTAGCTTAGAAATTTTGAGTGACCTTATGTAATGTAGTCTGATCTTTTTTTGGTCATTCACACAATGTTACAGCTTGTTAGGCAAAGTATAAATCAAGTCACAGAATCATGTTTTATTCCTTTCATCATGAAATTGTTTGAGTTCAGTTTTCTTTCCTGTGTTGATATAATTCCTATTGAAACAGGAAGTTCAGATGAGACATTTTAAAGGGCTTGTCCCATTTATAAAATAGGCAATGGGTTTTAGTTACATCACAGCCATGAACCTGATTCGCTATTTTCCAGTCGGCTGCAGGCGGTATTAGAGAAACTGGTATTCCCATTCTAGATGGAATTTGATTGGACAAAAATCTGTGTAGTGCAGGATGAGTCATCAAGATTTTTAATCTGTTTTTCAGGAGAGGAAGACTGTACATTATAAATGCTTATATCTAATTTTTTTTTTTTTTTTTAAAAGAATGCTTTCTATATAAAAATGCTGTCTTGACAGTACTGCAGGCAAATTACACTTTAACAGCAAAGTTTGTGTGGGAATGATTTTTTTAGTAATAGCCTCTCAGTGAGTACAACACTAATATTAGTCATCAAAGTAGAAAGAAGTGGGCTGCAAAAGCATCATTCTGTGAGCTTTGAGGATGTGTGGAGGAAATGTGTTTTTTGGCTTAGGATATTGGAGAAGGATGTTTTTGCAGTGTCTGTACTGTCAGAGGCATGGGTAATTTAAGGCAAACATTACACCTCTGGTTCATCAGTAAACTGATTTCGCACAAATTACGCTATGCAATTGGAAGGATATTATATTTATCAACTTTTGACAATTTGATGACAAATGATTCACACACTTACAGGATCCATTATTCACTTTTTGCCACACTTGCCAAAAGTAAGGGCCATCACAGGAATAATTTACATTTTAAAATATATTAAAATAGAAAACGGTTAATTTAAATTGTACTAATATTTCAGAATATTTTTTAAGTAAGAAATATTCAGTCAGCTAGAAAGATTTCTTTTTAGTGAGTTTTTTTTTAACACAGCAGTCACGTATTAACTGGAAAAGTTAACGGTCACTATAGGTGTGGGAACCTTGATGGTACAATCAATATTGTAATGAAACTGTTTGTTGTCCCCTAAAGCTGAAATGTGATCTATGCCTCTGAGCAGTTTCATTCTTATTTCTCTCTCTCTCTTTTTTTTTTTTTTCTATCATTGCAGATTTTGGCTTTGGAAATTTCTTCCAGTCGGGTAAGCCCCTGGCCACATGGTGCGGGAGTCCTCCATATGCAGCCCCAGAGGTGTTTGAGGGTCAGCAGTATGAGGGACCTCAGCTAGACATCTGGGTAATGCCACTCTGATCTGACTAGCCAATATATCCGTGCAGGTTCACACCACTGTGTGTTTGACAGTAAATGATTAGTGAGTCAGCTGACAGTTGTTTGTGTTACCACCTATTCAACCTTTGAGAACTCGACTGACGTCAAAGCGTAAACCAAACACCCTGTGGTCCATTTGAGAGAGATAGAGATAAGATCATGTGAAAGCTCTCTCGCTTGCTTTTTACTGCCATTAAAGGAAGACTTCACCCAAAAATTGGAAGTCATTTACTCACCCTCAAGTCGTTCCAAACCCATATGACTTTTTAATTAGGCGAGATTTTCACATACAATGAGAAAAGAGCAGCATAAACATTCTGTTAAGCATCTTCCTTTGTGTTCCACAAAAAGGAAAGTCATAAAGGTTTGGAATGACAAGAGGGGAAGTAAGCGATGACAGAATATTATTTTTTAGGACATTTGCACATAGTAATCATGTTTTTCATCATTGAGCTGACGCTGTGTGTGTGTTCCTGCAGAGTATGGGGGTGGTTCTGTACGTGCTGGTGTGTGGTGCCCTGCCTTTCGATGGCCCCTCTCTCCCCATCCTGCGGCAGCGTGTCTTGGAGGGCCGGTTCCGTATACCTTACTTCATGACAGAAGGTGAGACGTTCTCGCAGTGCACGAAGCTGCCACCAGGAGAGGTTTTCTGGCGGCAGTTGCTGTTTTTTCATGAAATTCAAGCCTGGTCAATTAAAACATTCCATAAGTGCTTGGCTTCAGTTTGTGTGTGTCTGGACTGTATAAAGAGGAACTGCTCTAACTGCTCAGAGACATTAAGCAGTGGAACATATCCCTTTGAAATGAGCCATAGTGAACTAGTCATCCAACTAGTCTATTAGTGAGTTTGACTGGTAGGGATGCACTGATACAACAATTCTGGTCGATACCAATAAGCCGATTAATTATATTCATTCTATTGATGATAAACCAATTAATTGCTGTTTTTGTCTGAATATATACAATAAATTTTGGCATCACAACATTACAATCTGTATATTCATTTTGAGAATGCTAAATTACATGTAACAGTGTTATTACATTTTTAGTGTTTTTAAAGATCAACTGTAAGTGAACGTTAGACAACACCAAAGGTAATCTACACTAATAAATCTTATCCAACCCAAACTTCTGAATGGTAATGTTTTTGAAAGAAGTCTATTATGCTCACCTAGGCTGCCTTTATTTGCATTTATTGTGAAAATATTATTACAATTTAATATATTTTAAAATGTAATTTATTCCTGTGATGGAATTATTATCTTGTGATTACTCCAGTCTTCAGTGTCACATGATCCTTCAGAAATCATTCTAATATGCTGATTTGGTGTTCAAGAAACATTTCTTATTATTATCAATCCTGAAAACAGGTGCTGCTTAATATGGAAACCGTGATTCAATTTCTTTCAGGAATTTTTAAATAGAAGTCTTTCGTATTATTATAAATGGCTTTTCTCTCACTTTTGATCAATTTAATATGTCCTTGCTGAATTAAAGTATTAATTTTTATTAAATTTAATTTTTTTTTTTTAATAATAGTGTAAAAATGTAACGAAAAAATAGGGTAAAATTAGCAGTTAATAAATCAATAAAAAAGTCTTTAATATCACTAATAACCGATATGGTATCATGTTTACCTACTGACAAGTTTATTAGAATGTTTTTGTTGTATTTTTATCAATGGTTCCACCATTGTTTTTTTTAATAGTGTGTCAAGTAATAAATTAGCGAAATTAACCCACTAGTTAAATGCCCCTAGAGAAAAGCATCCAATCAGGGTCAGGTGACCTAGAAAGCCCATCTAATTTTACAGGGTTTCCTTAAACCTGATTTGTTGACTAGTTGTTAACCCATCCACTTTAAAGTGAGTGACCTACGTGGAGTAAAATCACAGCAGTCAACGTTCACTCCACTCATTTTTAGGCAGAATAACACAAGCCGGGAAGGGCAGGATTGTGATCAAGAGAGAAAGGAGGGCAAGAGAGAGATAAAGTGAGAGGGCAAAGGGTGAGAGGCAAGACAGTTCAGACTATCCTGATGGCAGCGAGCCAGTTCATGCCAGACTCAGAGAGAGAGAGAGAGAGAGAGGGCGGTTGGCCGCACTTGACGTAAGAGTCAGAATGTCACATTCGTTCATTTTACACAAGCTTTGCTCTCTGTGATTAATCACGTATCAAGTAACCCGAGGAAGAGCGAACACATGTTAACCTACCGGTCCTGCCAGGATGGCCCCTGATTGGGGGGGAGGGGGTCCGGTAGTAGGGGTCAGTTGACTTTGTTCAAGACATTTAAACAATTAAGCCATGTTGATTATGTTAGCCCAAAACTCATGTCGTTGTGGGTTCCCAAGTGAAACTGAGTATTACTTCTCAAATGAGAAGAACAGTGTGTGCTTTTCCTTTACATTTCCTTTCAAATGCTCTCATCACACAGGATTTCACCCCTATGGAGTATTCACCCCACCTCATTCTGCTCTCAGCCAAGAGTGCTTGCACGCACCACACACTACATGCTACACACACTACGCTACACAGTGAATACTGCACTCTCACCATTGGGAAAGATTATGAGAGCCTGGTGTGTTATACAGGGGACTTTAGCTTATTTCTCAGTGAAGGAAAAGAACTTTCCAGAATTATCCTGGTAGCTTTAATAAGGACTCAAGACAAGATGGAACATTCAGGAACTTGCACAGTAATGGCATTATCTTCTAGAACATGTAGGACAATTTCTCTGCCTTTTGGTACTTTGAGATGAAATGAAAGTATGAATGAGGAAGATACTTTTACTATAAATTAGGACACTGTTTAGTGAGGTGTCATCAGAAAGAATTTTAGAATTTCATTTGAAAAACTGTACTTTAAAAATTTGAATGGATTATTATTTTTATTTTATTATTTTATTCTTCCTTCTTATTGCAATGAAAAATAGTCTTCGGTACTGACTTGGCATTAATGTATTTTATCTAGCCTCAGCCAATGTAGCTGCTGTCAGAACCAATAGAGTTGGCTGCTTCATCTGTCAACAAAACATCCTTTGCGAACTCTCCATTACACTGTGCCTCGTTTACAAAACAAAATGCTCCGAACAAACATACAATCCTCTGATGCAATCCAGGTTGCCATCAAAAATAAACCATCCACTTGTTCGTGACAGTGGTATCCATCTGAAGTATAAAGATGCAAACGAGCTGTTTAAACAGGCGCTTCTATTAACTCTTTCATTTGTCCTCTTGTCTGATTATAATGAGTTCTATTTGCTTTTGATGTGACTCTCACATCCGGTGTAGGCTAGAGTCAGCCATTAAAGCTAGGGTAGGCAATGTTTTTCAGAAACACTTTTTGTTATACTGGTTGAAACTCTCTTCACATCCTGAAAGAAATCAATAATAGAATATTAAAATATAAAAAAAAATGTACATATCTTCTGTGGAAGTCTCAGGACCAAAAAATGTTTGTCAATTATAAGTGCAATTATAGCATGTCTTGTCAACATATGTATTTGCATACCTTAGCGTAGGGTGGGATCTTATGCTTTCAAAAAGCTAGCTTGCTATTGCTAACCTCTCCAAAATTACCTATCGTACCTTTTAAAGGGTTAGTTCACCCAAAAATGAAATTTCTGTCATTGAGTACTCACCCTCATGTTGCCCCAAACCCGTAAGACCTTTGTTCGTCTTCGGAACACAAATTAAGATTTTTTTGACGAAATCTGAAGGTTTCTGAACCACATATAGGCAGCAACGTCATTTCACCTTTTGAAGTCCAGAAAGGTATTAAAGACATTGTTAAAATAGTCAACGTGACTACAGTGGTTCAACCTTAATGTTATGAAGCGACGAGAATACTTTTTGAGCGCAATAACAAAACAAAAATAATGACTTTATTCAACATTTTTTTTTCTCTTCCTTGTCAGTGTTCTACATTGTTGACGTAGTGAACGGAATGCAGCTCTTCTGTGTTTACGTCAGATTGTTCTGAGACACTGCTTATGATTTATGGGAATTTTAAAAAAAAAGGGAGTGGGTGGATTTTTACATTATAGGGCGGTTATGTTCACACACTGCAAACACACATTTATGTTCAAACACCATGTAAAAGTAAATTTTGCATAATAGGTGCCCATTAAGTTTCATGCTGCACAGAGAAGTTAGTTGTAAAAATGATTTTGAAAAATAAATATTTTAAAATATGAAATGGAAAAATGTCAATTTTCATTTAACATATTTAATTAAATTTATATATAAATTAAGACTGCACTGATGCTGCATTATCCACATATAATCAGACTTTCTTCATCATCATTAGCACCTCCTCTAATACTGGAGTCTTAAGAGGTTACCAAGGAGGACAGTACCACTGGAGTAGTATTCTGTGGGCCAAAGTTGAACTTTTTTGGATAAATATAAATGCCTTAATGTTCGGGGAAAACAAAGCACTGCATACCAACACCAAAACGCCATCCTAACTGCGCACCATGATGAAAAGGGTGAAATGGTGATGAGCTGCTTTGAACAGTCAGGATCAACGAACTCCAAAATGAAACAAGAGATTCTACAGCAGCTGTGTACAATCCAAAGCTCATAGATGTTGGGTCGTGTTCCATGATTTAAAACATGCAAGTCAGTTACAAAATGGCTCAGACAGAAGAAAGTCAGCATTTTAGAATTTTAAAATTGTACGACGGTAATTGTTTCTCATGGGGTCGTATGGTATTTTCGACATTTACAGGGGCTAGTCAGTGATTTATTGCTATCTGAATCCAGAATGTCAGTGTTTTTCTCTCACCACCCATGTAAAAATCCCCGGCTGAATTAACTACTGTTTTTTTGACAAACACCAAGGTAGTGTGGTAATTGAATTGCATTTACAATTGAGTTCACATGAAGAGATCAATTCAAAATTCACTGTTTAAATCCTTTTTGACCACTGCTGAGCACCGTACGATAACTGTTGCACTTTGCTGTAATCTGCATGCATTTTAAAGATGTACTCTATTACCAAAATGCTGGAAAGTATTTAAAGGGATAGTTCACCCACAAATGAAAATTATCCTATGATTTACTCACCCTCACTCACGTTCTACACTACGGCATGACATACTACGCTATGTCTTACGCTATAACGCGTAGTACATCATGTCATTGTGTAGAATGTCATGGCATTGTTTACTACATTGCGGAAGTACGTCGAATGCGTATGTCATGCCGGAAGCTCATTATTTTACTTTATAAAGTTTTAAATAAGGATATTTGTCTTACACAAACGCATCGATTTGCTTCAGGCCTTTATTAACCCCCTGGAGTCATATGGATTCATTTGTTTTTTTGTGTTTCCCCTAGAAAAAAATGACATGGGTGAGTAAATCATGACGAATTTTGATTTAATTCATAAATTTTGTCTTTAGTTTTGTCTTTAAAGCAAGTAGTGATTTAAAAATCTATTAATATCAGTATGAAAATCTAGTTTAAATAGTATGGTCAGTGAAGATGATAGTGTAAAATTTCAGATCACTTTGCATCTGAAGAACCATTTATCCTAAAATTAAGGTATTTCCAGATGGTTGGCAAACAGTTGTAAACAGTTCACAGTTGTATTTATGCATATCATTTCTACATGAATATGGTAATAAGATTCTCTGATTCCCTCTGCTGAAGTGAGGGAGCTGTCGGTAGGAGAATGTTTCCAGCAGAAGGACATCCCACTGTGTTCTAGCACAAGGAGTGTTACTGTAGCTGTGCGACTCCCTCTGTTTGCTCTAGTGTCTCGCAGGCTCTCCAGCAACCGTAAATGTGACAGATTAACAGGATGAACAAGTCTAAAAAAATTGCTGACCATTTAAGCAACAAGAGAACGGAGCACACCCGCATTACCGCCAGCTCTTTGACGTCAGTTTCATTCAGCCCAGCTGAGTCAGACGTGGTCAATTGTCAAGGGCACAGGGACAGACAAAATACCTTGTGCATTCTTCGATGAGATAATGTAATTTAGGTTTGTGTTGGTTTGACAGTGCAGCATTTGTTGAGCTTCATTTCGGCGGGGATTGTAGACGGGCTGTTCCACAAATCTTGTCCTATAAGCAGTGGACGGTACAGGCTGTCACCACTGCTGAGTGTATGTCTCAGATGCAGCAGTGTTTACTGTGAAGCAAACACACTGTGACCTTTTCAGGTTGAGATTGTACAGAGCTGCTGTTCTTACTGCTGAGACAAGCACAGAACTTGCTTACTGCTCCCACAATTATGATAATACTTGACCAATCATAATAATAATTTACTCAACTGTTATCAGAATAAACAGTTCTTCCTCCAAGACTCACTTTTTGTTCCCCTCTAACATACCACTATATATATATATATATATTTAAAAGTCTTATTCTCACCAAGGCTGCATTTTTTTCATCAAAAAATACAGTAAAAACAGTAATACTGAGAAATAGTATAATTTAAAATAAAATTAAAAAAATGTTTTAAATTTGAATATAATTGAAAATGTACTGTAATTTGTTCATGTGATGGTTTAGCTTAATTTCAGCAGCAATTACTCCAGTCTTCATCTCCATCCTTCAGAAATCATTCTAATATGTGATTTGCTGCTCAAGAAACATTTCTTATTATCATACATTTTTGTGCTGCTTAACATTTTTTCAGGATTCTTTGATGAAAGAAGGTTCAAAAGAACAGCATTTATTTGAAATAGAAATATTTTGTAACACTACCAATGTCTTATCAATGTCACTTTTGATCATTCATCCTTAAAGGGTTAGTTCACCCAAAAATGACATTTCTGTCAAGTTCTGTTAAGTATTTACCTTCTTGTCGTTCCAAACCTGTAAGACCTTCGTTCATCTTCGGAACACAAATTAAGATATTTTTGATGAAATCCAAGGTTTTTTTACCCTCAATAGAAAGCAATGAAATTACCACATTCAAGGTCCAGAAAAGTAGTAAAACATTGTTAAAATAGTCAATGTGACTACAGTGGTTCAAACTTAAAGCGACGAGAATACTTTTTGTGTGCAAACACAAAAGAAAAATAATGATTTATTCAACAAATTTGTCTCTCCGGTGTCATTCTCCTATGCTATTTTCGTTACAAGGTTCGGTATTGGCCGGCGCCTGTTCACATGAGCAGCACGACGCATGCGTGTGATGCTGACGCAAGAGTCGGCCAATACTGAGCCGCCGTTCAGATGTAAACACAGAAGTGCTGAACTGTGTTCACTGCGTCAAATGTGTACAAGTCTGACAGGGTAGAGAAGAAATTGTTGAATAAATTAGTTATTTTTGTTTTGTTTTTGCGCACAAAAAGTATTCTCGTTGCTTCATTACCTTAAGGTTGAACCACTGCAGTCACGTTGATTATTTTAACAATGTCTTTACTACCTTTCTGGACCTTGAATCAGAATCAGAATCAGAAAGAGCTTTATTGCCAGGTATGTTGTTTACACATACTAGGAATTTGTTTTAGTGACAGAAGCTCCACAGTGCAACAGAGTAACAGCGACAAGACAAGACACATAATAAAAAGAATAAAATAATAATATACAAATTTACAAGATAGACAAAGTGCAAAAAAAAAAGCAATATATAATATAGACAATTGTATGTACAGTTATGTGTGCAAATTTGAAATATAAGTAAGTGTTTTAAGTAAATAATGTGTAATATGATGGTAATTATGTTGCTTTCTATTGGGGATTTAAAAAAAAAAAACTCTGGAACGACATGAGGGTGAGTAATTAATGACAGAAATGTAATTTTTGGGTGAACTAACCCTTTAATATAGTATTAATCACTTTTAAAAAGATCTTACTGACCCCAAACTAGTGTAGTGTGTTATTAAAAAAGTTATGGCAAATGTTATTTTTGTTCCTGGGTACGGGACATGTCATGTTTATCTTCTTTTTCTCTTATGTGCAGACTGTGAGCATCTGATCAGGCGGATGTTGGTGTTAGACCCCTCTAAGCGTTTGTCTATAGGACAAATAAAGGAGCACAAGTGGATGGTGATGGAGGTGCCTGTGCAGCGGCCGATGTTATATCAGCAGACTGCAGAGGGGCAGGCTGGTGTGGGAGAGTACAGTGAACAGGTGCTTAGGTTGATGCACAGCCTGGGCATCGACCAGCACAAAACCATAGAGGTGAGAAATTACATCAATTTTAAGAAATGAAATTGCATCCTTAATGTTCATACAAGCTTGACTAATGGCCCTTTTTTGATATTTTCTCCATATGTTCTGCAGTCTCTTCAGAATAAGAGTTACAATCATTTTGCTGCTATCTACTACTTGCTGGTTGAGAGGCTAAAGGCCCACCGCTGCAGTTTCCCAGTAGAGCCTCGACTCGACGCCCGCCAGAGACGTCCCAGTACGATTGCAGAGCAGACCGTCGTCAAGGTAAAACTCTTCAAAGTGCCTCTGAAAATTAAAATGTTAACAGTAGTGTAAGTACGATGTTGGCTAAACTGTTTCCGTATCTTTTTCTCTGCACTGCAGGCGAGCAGCACTGCTCCTCAGGTGAGCCTCCTGCCTCAGAACATGCGTCTCCTGCGATCCCCAGCTGTGCCTCAAGCCTCCGCGGACTCCTTCACATTCCCACAGTCCACCTGTGCTACTGAGCACAGCCTCATGGAGGAGGAGGTTGGGACTCCCAAAGTGAGTGAGAAATTGATTAGATGCTGAATTATAGGGGTAGGAAGCTTGTGTTTCTTTTTGTAGCTTGCTTAGGCATTGATTTAACTAGGGTTTTCACTGAATGTTTAATTGTTTAAGATAGGTAGAATCAGATATGTCTGTGATTGGCTTCAATGATCAACACACAGGAGCATTAGAAAGCACAAAAAGCAGAAGTGTTTGAATTTGAATCAGCGGACTGGTCCGCGATAGACGCCTGCTTTCAAACGCTCCTGTGTGTTTCTGTGTAAGCGCTCGGTGAAGAGCGCCATCGATGACTATTTACAACATGTTTTTGAAGCGTTGATCATTGTAGCCAATCACAGACATATCCGATGAGCGTGTGTGAACACAATTGCCAATCAGGTGTTTACGAATCCGCTCAACTGCGCTCAGTGTCACATTTTTAAAATTTCAGTACTGACTTGGTATTGTGGTCGGTACTTTTAACATTACTTTCTACATTGATGTGCGGCGAGCTGCAGGGTTGTTGAGACGCTGATACAAACAGCTGTTGTTACAGAGTTGAATCTGACTGCAGCATGCTGAGTGCTCTTACACTCCTTCCCTACATTGCTGTTAAGCAACGTTAGTCCTTCCAAGGTCAGGCAGTGGGCCTGGCTGTTTGCTCAGGCCTCCTCATCACGCCCGCTCCCCGAGGAGCCTTTTGTTCAGAACCATCCTGACAGACGGCCAGATTGGCTGCCAGCTTGGCATACAGAACAGGAATAACAGCACAGGAGCTGGCCAGCTCTGCCACTCTATCTACTTCACTTACTAGAGTCCTAGTTACGTTGTCTTCATTTTTTATCTGTCCGTCTTTCTCCCCTATCTTTGAGGAGGAGTATTCTCTTCTTTCACTCACACACTTTGTTTTTATTGACTTTTCTGTCAAAGCAGTTTACTTTGGTTTTTAGAAGCCTTAGTCATTTTTGTCTCTGATGGTGAGGTGAGACGTACACTGTGAGTGTTTCCCCTTGAGGCCATCCACAGCTGTTTGGCTTACATAAGCGGGTCAGACTGTAGACGTCTCTGGCAGTGACACATTGGACGTGACAGCTGTCCATTCGCTCCGGCTTAGACGTTCCACTTTTTCTTCTCTCTCTCTTTCACTCTCATTCACTTGCACACCACAGACTGTCTGGCTTTGTGTGTTCCGATATTTTACCATCTTCGGAAATGTGGAGTTATTGAGCTTTAATGGCTTTCATACTGAACATTGCATCAGCTTATTCCTCTCTTGAACATTGTGTTTGATAAACAATGTACAAAATTCCCTTATTGTAAAACTTAACTGCAAGTTTTACCTGTATACATTTTTGAATACAGTTTTACAGTAAGAGGAATTTTGTACATTGTTTCTTGAATACATATTTCAAGAGAGGAAATAATTGATGCAAAATTTCGGTAGGAAGTTGACTAGTTGGTATTTAAATTTTAATTTATTGTGTTTTTATTTTATAGTTTTTATTTATTAGTTTTAGTTATTATTAAAGTTAAACTCAATGAATATGAGAATTGTTGCCTTGGCTAAAATTAAATGTTTGTTTATAAACATTTGTTTAAAGTAACAGTTTTTTTTATGGGTTTAGTTTTAGTTAATGATAATAACCCTGTCCTACATTTTTCATCAAGAATTGATCAGGTCATAAAATTATGACTACATATGAGTCGGGTAGGGTGGACGGGTGAACTTTGTGACATCAGCAAAAACCAGAAGACGTTTTGTTAAAAGATTAAAAAAAAAAATGCACAAAATAATGTCTGTTTCCACACAGGTTTCCTTCAACATGTCCCTGTGTGCCACTGGCTGAACAAACAGATAGACCCCGCCCAAACATACGCTATTGGTTGAGCCAGTGTTGCTGTTTTTGGACTAGTTGAGATGGTCAAACAGCAATAGTGTTTTTCTTTTTGGGGAAATCAACCTACATATGGCTTATTTGTAGTTGTCTCCGCATATTAATATATTTAGAATTCAATATTTTAGCATTGAAAAAATGCTCCAGATAATGAAATCGAAAGCTTGATCTCAGAGAGTACACAGCCACTGGTGGGGAGGGGACGGCTGGGATTACATAATTTGTTCAGAGTCCGTATGATCACACTGTTTGTGTGTGAATAACAGAGGGGCCAGGCACAATGATGGGCTGAAATGCAAAAAAAAAAAAAGAGAAAGAAAGAAAGAATAAAGAGGATCTGTGGCTGTTCTTTAACCGTGTGTTGGGATAACAGCATTCCTGGCCCAGCATGCTGCAGGAAACTCAACTCATCCAGATGATCCATGTCGGTTGAGTGTGTGTGTGTTTGATGGCATGTCTCTCTCAGTGTACTCTGTCTGCATGAGGCTCTGACAGCCCTCTCAGCCAAAACACACTTCCTGTCCCTGCATTCCAGACTTCCACCCCCTCCTCTTCAGCTCACTCATTCGTTTGTACGAAATGCAGGAGTGAAAGAGAGGGAGCAATAAAAAGAGGCAAAAAGGGAGCGACTGCAGTGCTTTTGTTTACTCTCACTCAGTCCACGATCATTAGGGAATGTGTTCATGAAGTTCGGCCTGCACAGTTCCGTAAAGCAAGTAAAAGTACATGTGTATGTTGCTGAGTGGAAATTTGCCTCAGGGCTGTGAGTGACTTGTTAGGGCTGATGGGAGATTAGAGTTTGTTCTTGGGAAATACAGTGCTGGGAGGCATGTGGGTGAAATGCCTTATCTACAACACCAGTGTGAGAGTTCATGCAAAGTAAAAGAAACATCCTAGCACTTTATACAATAGAAATTGTTTCAAAGCAGCTTCACAGTAATAAACAGGAAATTAAAATAATTAATTATGCAAACTTCATCAGGTATGAGATTCAAATTCTGCTGTAAAGCAAGATAATAGTGTCATTATTCAGCTCAAGTCAGTACTACACTTCCAAGTAATAAAGAAATTGTGACTTTATATCTCACAATGTGGTTTAATTTCACAGTTTTGGCTAATTTCATAAAATAAAGTTGCAACAGAAAAAGTTTACCTCATAAACTGCGAAAACTGCATAAACTTCCTCTACAGGGAAGGCTTTCCATTAGATGTTGGAACATGGCTGTGAGAATTTCCTCCTACAGTAGTATCATTCAAATACTTTTCACCACAAAAAACATTCTGTTTAGAGATCTTTACATTGTTTTCCAGGTTAACGGCTGCATGCTGGACCCCTTGCCCCCTGTGACCGTTCGCAAATCCAGCGCCTCTTCCCCCAGCAACATGATGGAGATGTCTATAGATGAGGGCATCGAGACGGAGGAGCTGGACACTGAGGATGATCATGCCCATGTCTTCAATGCCTATCAGACAGCCCGCTTTGGTCAGCGCAGACACACGCTGTCTGAGGTCACCAACCAGCCAGGAGTCATAACCAGTGGAGGTGGGTGTGCCTAACGGGGAACCACAAGGTTATACGTTCAAACCCCACCTGTATTACTTTAAATCAGTTTGGATAAAAATGACAGTGAAATCAAAATAATCTATTTCAAAACTGTTAAAATTATACATGAGTGTCATCTCATCCTCTTTACCCAGGTAAACTGTTCAGCATGGGTCATAACCCATCTCTGGGTAGCGTGGACTCAGAGTATGACATGGGCTCTATGCACAGTGACCTCAGTCTGCTGGAGGATGCGCCCTCTCTTAACGAAGTGGTCCTGACCAATACCCCCGTCACACGCATGACTCCGCCCTTCATCAGCGCTCGGCCCGCTAACCCTGCCATGCAGGCGCTGAACACCCAGAGGAGAGAGACACACAACCGCTCTCCCATCAGCTTCCGCGAGGGCCGCAGGGCGTCAGACACCTCACTTACACAAGGTGAGCAGCATCCTGTGACGTCCGTGAAAATACACACACTGCCTGGCCAAAAAAAAATGTCACTGTTTGGATTTTAATAGGCAAATACTTAAGCATCTATGAATGGATCATTATTACAGTGATTATTATGTTTCTAGCATGTTATATGTTTGGCAACGGTTCTTTTAACCCTTAAAGATGGAGTGTGTAGCTTTTCATTTCTTAAACAATGTAGGAAGACACATCATGGCCTAGACATGAGTCTAGACCTTAATTTTATTGAAAGTCTTTGGGATGTTCTTGAGTAGACTTTACAGAGTGCTCACCTCTTGCATTGTCAATACAAGATCTTGACCAAAAATTGATGCATCTCTTGATGGAAATAACATCACGACCAAAAAATGATGCACCTCTTGATGGAAATAAATGTTGTGATGTTATTTCCATCAAGAGATGCATCAATTTTTGGTCAAGATCTTGTATTGACAATGCAAGAGGTGAGCACTCTGTAAAGTCTACTCCAGCACATCCCAAAAACTTACACTAAGGTCAAGTGCCAATTCATGTGTGAAAATGATTCTTCATGCTCCCTCCCAACAATTATTTCACAATTTGAGCCTGATGAATCTTGACATTGCCATCCTGGAATATGGCCACGATACATCTTAATACATGGTTGTTTAAGAAATGAAAAGCTGCACACTCCAACTTTTAGGGTTAAAAGAACTGTTGCCAAACATATAACATGATAGAAAAATAAGAGTCTATGGATAGATCATTATTACAGTGATTATTAAGTATTTGCCTATTAAAATCCAAACAGCGACTTTGGGGACAATAATATTTGTTTTTTATGAAATTAATATATTTATTCAACAAAAACATTAAATCAATCAGAAGTAATAGGAAAGACTTCTTAGATTGTTGCAAAAATATATATTTCAAACAAATGCTGTTTTTTTTTATTTTATTTTTTTATATACTTTCTATTCAAAGAATCCTGAAAAAAATTGTCATAGTCTCCACAAAAATATTAAGCAGCACAACTGTTTTCAACATTAGAAATGTTTCTTGAGTACCAAATCACCAGTGTTGGGGGTAATGCATTACAAGTAACTTGAGTTACGTAATCAGATTACTTTTTTCAAGTAACTAGTAAAGTAACATTACTTTTTCAATTTACAACAAAATATCTGAGTTACGTTTAAGTAAGTAACTCAAGTTATTTTTTCACATTTATTGACTGACTCAACATGGGGACAGGAGAGGTGAGAAATAAAGTGCAGAGGCGTTGTGTGCTGTGTAAACATGATGGTTATTGTTGTTCTAGACTAAATGTGAACTTGCATTTACTCATCTCACTTGCACGAAAACATTCAGTATTCCTCAAAATTAATAAAAACAGTATTTTATGCAAAACTGTAGTAATAAAGTATATTTGAGGAATTTAATATATTTAATGTATTTAATCTCACTTTATTAATTAATGTCTTTGCTGGTGACCTTCAATGATCTAATTCAACCATACTAATAAGCAAAAATTACTTTAAATTAGATTTAGAAATAAGAGTGTTGAAATTCCTTCTCCTGTATCCTATTCTTTTTTAATACAGATTGGCAGCACAGCTGAAAGGCTTGTTTGAGCTGCGCCCTCTACTGTACAGGTGTAAATATGCATTTCCATCAGCCTGAGGCTTATTCATTTCAGTTTCAGTGCGAAAGGGCCTTAACATTGGCCAAAAATAGTACTTTTTTGTTATTAAAAACAAACAAACACAGCCCAGGTGAGAAAAACGCATAAGTAATGTAACACATTACTTATCATATAAAGTAACTAAGTAACACAATTAGTTACTTTTTTAGGGGGTAATGCAATATTGTAATGCATTACTTTTAAAAGTAACTTTCCCCAACACTTCAAATCAGCATATTAGAATGATTTCTGAAGAATCATGCGACACTCAATTTGTTATGCTGATGATATAATGTCTATTAAATAAAATTATAAAAATAAAAAATTACAAAAAAATATAAAAAGTGCAGAAGTTCACGTTTACTGGTGGTCTCAGGTGTCCTCACTGTGGTACATGCTTTAGATTAAAATATTTCTCTGCTCTTCCGTTTCTTTCTCACACTTATTCTTATTTTCACACACTCTCCCTTTCTCTCTTGTTTTCCTCCTCTAAATCCACCACTCCCCATCAGATGATTCATTGAGTGAATCAGAGAACGCTTTGAAGATTAGGCCAACTCGGTCCTATTGAGTTCTCTCATCCTGTGGCCTGAATAATTACCCTTAATCACTTGAAGCCCTAAAATAACCCGAGAATCCTTTTTTTCAACCCATCTACCCTCTCCCATTGAGCAGCAGAGGAGTCAAGAGCCACTAAACAGCATTTTAATGTGTACTTGAACGATGAATAAAGCATTTGCAGCCCTGCCTGGATATATCTTCTCCTGAAATAGACTGATTAGCAACGTTAAGAGAGGTCACATGGTAGAACCGCACCGGAGCAGTCTGAGGTGGTGTGGGCGGGAGTGAATGAGAGTCACTTCCTCTGTTCTGACAATCCCATGTGAGAATTCATGATGACACAGGGGGTGGAACATCATCTGATGATCTGTAAATCATTTGGAAATAACAGTGCTATTATTCATAATCTTACTCCTCTCCATGTAGGCTTGGTGGCCTTTAGACAGCACCTACAGAATCTGGCACGGACCAAAGGTATCCTGGAGCTAAATAAGGTGTATGAGCAGATGGGCTCTGGAGAAACCCCTTCCCTGGGGCTGCTGAGCCTTCAGGCACATCCACATGGCTTATTGGACCCTGCACTACAGGTCAGTACACCAGGGGAGCTTCTAGAAACCACAGATTTGAGCTAGCCTGAGATTGTTTTTGTAGTATCTCTAATGCTGGGTTGAGACTACATGATATTGTCTGTTACTATAGTCACTAAATTCTTGTGTTGTGGACAGAAAAACATCAGACTACACGTTGCTTCCCAATCAATTATCATTTACCGTCTTTAACGACGTGTGATGTCATCAAGAAGGCGGAACTATCGACTGACAGGTGTTGCGAGCGTAAACAAACAATGGCTTAGTTCGCCTGCATTGATCTTTTTTTCACTCAGTCGTGGTTTTCCCTCGAGGAAACATCATAAAGGCAGGAGTACTGCCATAGCTCCATGAACCTTTCCTCCATTGCACCAATACATGTTTGAAAGCAGTGTACGGAAGAGCTTCTGTGCTCCTATTGGTCAATGTCACAGATGTGACGGAACTCATCGTGGAAGGCCGAAAAAAAAAAAATAATGTAAACATGCTAGTCTTTCTGTCATGAGGTCGCGTAGTCGGTTGTCGTCCACTATGACAAATTATACAAGATAAAACGATCGATTCTGGCATCCCGACGCCCATTGTCGTTAACGAATCCCCACTACACCCTACGTTAAATGGATCTTGCCAAAACCGGGCTGTAATCGTGAAGTCTGAACCAGGTGTTACTGTTTGGAAGGACTAATGCAGACATTTTTAAACTAGGGTCTGCAGAAATTTGTACTATTATTTTTTTTTTTTATATATATAAAGGCTAACTTACATTTTTATTTTAGTTTTTTTAAGAAATCAATTTATCACAAAATTATTCACAATTATTTTTATATTAAGTCAATTTTTAAACATAAAAAATAATAAAAGTGTATATACATTTTACTCTATTGACAAATCTATATTTATTTTAAATATTTTTATACATCTTATATTTCTCTAATAGTGTGTAGAAAGTAGATAGACATATATACACACACATTATTCCACATATTTTTATGAGGGTTTTTTTCTGTTTTAATGATGAGACCTTCAGTAATTCATTGTCTGCATTCCATCGGTGGCAAACACATCACAGTTGAAATAGTTGAACTATAGGTGTTGCGTTACAACGCTTGACCTGCGCACAATACTGTAGCTTTTCTTTGTAAAAATGCTTTGTAAAATGTGAACTTTGACATGTAGAGTCATGGGAGAGGGCCTTAATGCTGGGATGCTGATGCAATGGTTGCAGCATTCCCAGGTCGAGGTGAACCAGGGTTCTAAGACATTCTTGCGAAATATATTACTCCAAGAAGCACTGTGAGTTACTTTGGTTGAAAAGTGCCAGAATGCTCTCACTTGAACTCTTCTACCCTTCTAACCTCCCTACTGACACACAGACATTACATAAGCGGGCTGTCTGGAGAAGAAGCAGCCAATTGTCAGTTGTTTACTGTCCATCCGGTAAGCCCCCTGAATGCGGCCATTGTTGAGTAACAGGCTGGTGACTGGTGCCCATTGCTCCGATGCAAGCTCACCGAAGACAGAGATTTAGTATGAATCAATGAATAAATACTTATGGGAATAACTCATAGGGATACTGCACAGGGCAGATGCCAGTGTCTAGATGAAGTCCAAGAAAAAAAAACCCTGCTCTAAAACTGGGTTCATTTTACTGGGCTAATATAGTAGGAAGAAAAAGAGCAGTGAAAATGATCTTCCATTAGAGGCATGTGGCATTGTGAGGACGATCAGCTACTGGAGCAGACTGACATGTTTTTCCCAGAATCCCTCTGGGTCAGCGGACAGCTATTCAGCCTTTTCATAACCAAGTAATGAATTCATTCATTTGAGTGCACAGCCACCGATATGACCATCTAGGGAGGCGCTGACATGTTTTCTGTGTGTATGTATGGTTTGTGCAGGAGGAAAGAGGTCACCAGCACGACATGGCTCTGTGCTCAGGTGGAACACACCCCGCACTGTTGTCAAGGAGACAGAGTCTGGAGCCGCAGTACCTCTCTCACAGAATACAGGTGACACCTTTATTTCTGCCAATATCATCCAGCTAACACTCATTTTAGCCCATCTGAGATGTGTATACACTTACAAAGCACATTTCTGAGGCTTCGTGGTCTATAATAGTTGCTTAGAAATGATAGTTTAAAAGGGACCTATAATGCCCCTTTTCACAAGATGTAATATAAGTCTCTGGTTTCCCAAGAATGTGTCTGAAGTTTCAGCTCAAAATACCCCACAGATCATTTATTATAGCTTGTCAATTTGGATCTGAGTGTCCTTTTAAATGAAAATGAGCTGCTGCTCCCAGCCCCCTTTCCAGAAGAGGGTGGAACTTCGGTTGCTCAACAACAACAAAGCTGGAGAATCTCACAGAGCCAAAATGATGATTGTCAGTAACGGTGTTCAGCCTTACATTGTTCAAACCAGAGTCGGACACTGATAGAGAGACTCAGGAAGAAGTTACAAGAAGTTACTCTTCCTCTTCTCTAAAGCTCACCAACATGGCCTCACCCCCTTTGTTGCGTTTTTCCCGGGGGCAGGGTTTATGTAAATTTTGGGATTTATGAAGCTCGTTGTAGTCCCTACCAGCCATTTGTTGTAATCCTTAAAAAGTTATTTCTGTAAAAGAAAATATCTCCCTTTGCATTAAACTTTGAGCATTGTAACTTTGCAGATGTTTTTTTTATACTCAAATGGAAACATTACACACTAACTAAAATTATAAAAGTGAAATCATAACAAGGATTATGATGTCTTATGATGCTGTCAACACCCTAAAAAATGTCAGAGAAAAAAATGCCACAGAGAAAAATAGGTTAAATTAAATAGCCTAACATGTCCCTCAAAACTATAGGCTAAGCCAGAAATAGGCTACATATCAACGAAAACTGTTGGCTTACAAGTTATACTGCAAAATGAAATCTTTTTTAACATCCAGGCAAGAACAGAATGATGCTGACTGACCTCCAAAATCCATCACAAAGGTTGAATGTTCTCTGAAGGTGCACTCGCACAGACCTCCTAATGCAAATAACACACAGGTGCTGGTCATATAATTAGAATATCATCAAAATTCACTAATTCCATTCAAAAAGTGAAATATTGTATATTATATTCATTCATTACACACAGACTGATATATTTCAAATGTTTATTTCTTTTAATTTTGATGATTATAACTGACAACTAAGGAAAATCCCAAATTCAGTATCTCAGAAAATTAGAATATTGTGAAAAGGTTTAATATTGAAGACACCTGGTGTCACACTCTAATCAGCTAATTAACTCAAAACACCTGCAAAGGCCTTTAAATGGTCTCTGTCTAGTTCTGTGGCTACACAATCATGGGGAAGACTGCTGACTTGACAGTTGTCCAAAAGACAACCATTGACACCTTGCACAAGGAGGGCAAGACACAAAAGGTCATTGCAAAAGAGGCATGCTGTTCACAGAGCTCTGTGTCCAAGCACATTAATAGCGGCGAAGGGAAGGAAAAGATGTGGTAGAAAAAAAGTGTACAAGCAAAGGATATAACCGCACCCTGGAGAGGATTGTGAAACAAAACCCATTCAAAAATGTGGGGTAGATTCACAAAGAGTGGACTGCAGCTGGAGTCAGTGCTTCAAGAACCACTACGCACAGACGTATGCAAGACATGGGTTTGAGCTGTCGCATTCCTTGTGTCAAGCCACTCTTGAACAACAGACAGCGTCAGAAGCGTCTCGCCTGGGCTAAAGACAAAAAGGACTGGACTGCTGCTGAGTGGTCCAAAGTTATGTTCTCTGATAAAAGTAAAATTTGCATTTCCTTTGGAAATCAGGGTCCCAGAGTCTGGAGGAAGAGAGGAGAGGCACACAATCCACGTTGCTTGAGGTCCAGTGTAAAGTTTCCACAGTCAGTGATGGTTTGGGGTGCCATCGACTCCATGCCACGCCACATTGCTGCAGTAATTAAGGCAAAAGGAGCCCCAACTAAGTATTAAGTGCTGTATATGCTCATACTTTTCAGTTGGCCAAGATTTCTAAAAATCCTTTCTTTCTATTGGTCTTAAAGGGCACCTATTATGCCCCTTTTTACAAGATGTAATATTGGTCTTGGGTGTCCCCAGAATGTATTTGTGAAGTTTCAGCACAAAATACCCCACAGTTAATTTATTATAACCATTTGAAAATGTCATTTTTGGGGCCTGTTTTAAAAAGAGCTGTTTTGGTGTGTACCACCTTAAATATAAATGAGCTGCATATCCCCGCCCTGCCTTTGGATGAGGGCGTAACTTGCATACCTATGGCAATAAACAGTCGGTAGAAGCAGAATGGCTGAGAGTGAGAGACCCGCTGTTTTGTATGGCATTCAGCCGTACATGTTTGAACTGGAATCTGTCTTTACAGAAAACATACACAGTTTTTAATACAATATCTTTAAAAAAAAATATATATATATAATATATATACGTGTGGATACACACTATACAAACAAGGTTTAAATTATATACACAGACATTCTACGACGACGACAACAGCTTTAGACGCATTTGTTATTGAATTGGCTGACATCGACTGAAATGACTATTTGCTCAAAAAACATTAAATACACTTACTTCTTCTGGAGGTGACGTTGGATCGCGAACAGTAGGCAACGATCCACACTTGAGGATTAACTTTTAAGCAAGACCTGCTTTGAATTGACCCTCGTTCTCAAAACAGTCAGTCAAAAAATGATTCGCGCAAACAGATGTATTTTGGAATTTTGAGTGCCGCCTTTCCTTCATAAATAAAATCCATCCACTGCGTTTTCAGTAGCTCTGATGTCGGAAGTAAGTGAAAACTACTATGTTCATTATTACATCCTACAACAGAACACTTATGTTTCTTAGGAGACATTACCGGCTGTCGTTGAAACAATGGAGGATGGTTGACAGATCACCGAGGACGGGGTCTATGCCAAAACCAGATTGTCAATCAAACCACGTGGGTGGGGCTTAGCGCAATTCTACGTCACAGTGAGAGCAATCTTAGAACAGGGCGTTCTGAGACAGTGCTTATGAATTATTGAGATTGTAAAAAAACCACTGGGTGGATTTTTCTCATTCTAGGGTGGTTTTGCTCACACACTGCCAACACACATTTATGGTCAAACACCATGTAAAAGTGAATTTTGCATAATAGGTGCCCTTTAAGTAATATTCGAATTTTCTGAGATACTGAATTTGGGATTTTCCTTAGTTGTCAGTTATAATCATCAAAATTAAAAGAAATAAACATTTGAAATATATCAGTCTGTGTGTAATGAATGAATATAATATACAAGTTTCACTTTTTGAATGGAATTAGTGAAATAAATAAACTTTTCTCAGGGCAGGGAACTGGGGACTGTGTGAACGCCACCACTGCAGAAAAATGTTCACTTAAAGTTCAAGCACAGATGCGCTGATGTCAAAGCATCTCAGGAGCGACCGGGTTATTGTCAGACCGCCCGCTCCCGCCTAATGTACACTATAGTTACCGACCACAATCCACCTTTCATTAAAAATTTAATCCCGCGCAGCTAAAAATCTTATCGGGTCCCGCGGGAGAGCCGCGGTAATGCAGACCTCTACTAGCAGCCACACACAATACCTTTGGTCAGTGAGTTTTGCAGTAATCTTTAGTGTTTCTTGACATTTGCAAAGATGTTAAAATTCATGATTTAGTACTTCTCTGCTGTTGAAGGCTAGCGGTTAGCGAATGGGATCTAATCCGAATCCTCTCTGTTCTTTCCATTTCCTGTCCCCTTTCTGCTATCTCTATCAATAAAAGTGCTAAAAGGCCAAAATGTATTTCTCAAGATGTTCATGGCAGTGCAGAAAGATCGCCAGAGTTCTGCATTTCACAATCCTTGATGTTGTGTATCTCTTTACAGACAGCCACACTGATGGCCAACAGCCCCAGCAGTTGCCAGATGTTCTGCAAAGAAACTCCTCGCAGTCTGGAGCAGCAGCTGCAGGAACACAGGTACTACACTTTACTTCAGTCTTTCTTGATGTCAAACCAGTGATCCGTCTATTAAACTCCTTCTGTTTGATATGCAGGCTGCAACAAAAACGCCTATATCTTCAGAAACAATCCCAAATGCAGGCATACTTTAACCAGATGCATATTGTGGAGGACCCTTATGCTCCCTGTGCAACCATGGGCCACCAGGACACCGGAGCCCCACCTCAGCCACAGGGTTTGATTGCACCAGCACATCAGCAGCAGCAGAGCCCCCAGACCTCACCTCAGTTTGCACACACACAGCCACTCGGCCCCCTAATGGAGCCCAACCCAGAAGCCCTAGCGTATGAAACCTACCTGGGACATTACCCTCAGATGCAGCCTCTACCACAAAGCTTCTCCTCTCAGCTGCAACCCCAACAGCCCGAACCCCTCAACTACACCTACCCAGCCTGCGATCCAAGCACAGGAGAAGCACTGTACCCGGAGCAATACCACTATCCGCTTGATCCCGGGCAGCCACCTCCACCTGCAGAGGGCGGTGCTGCTGGGTACGAAGGCCTGGCATTGGCCGACCCATTTCTGGACAGCGAAATGATGGAGACCGTGGACCCCCAGCACGGTTTCGTACTGGTGAATTAAGCAGAGACTCGAATAACCAGTATTACCTTGATATCTGACTCACTACGGATGAATTGACGGATGAGATGACGTCACAGGGACGGATCGAGTTTTGTACGTTCAACGTTTAGGTTGTGGCGAACGTGAGCTGTAATCTTTATACTTTACGAAACTCCTCCCTACCTCCCTCCTCGTTCTCCAGTGGTCCCACCTGCTGCTCTCTCACAATAGAGTGCCGGATGGCGTGGCGTTTGAGCCAGTTGCGTCGGGGGGCTCACCTCCTCGCCTTCAAGCTGACCGCAGGATAGGAGCTGCTCGCTACGCTCCATATGTAGCACAAAGACAGCCTAGATCTGCAATACAGAGCCTGCTCGACAGCACAACTCAATATTGACACGTTTTGTACTGAACAAAATCACTCGAAGCGTCTGACTTTGATTATGAAAGACTAGTCGTGCACACTTGATGAGTGCAATGTTAGTTAAAAACACATGGCAATATTGAAGCAATATACTGATTCGTTTGGAACTGAAGAAAAAAAACGAAGCCATATGTAGGAACTGCACCACCCAAAACTGCTATCACCGGATATTCTCAACTTCTAAACGGCTCAAGTCCAAATCCACAGATACTTGTAGACAAAGCTGTGATTTTGATTATTTTTTTCACTGGATTTCCTCCTCATGCTCATCCTAAAGGCCCTGAAAATAACAATCTGTTCTCCTCAAACCGCAACAGTGTTATTTTGTTTGCTAATATCGCAGTTCTTCAGAATCTGCACTCAAATTGGTGCACTGTGAAGGGATGAGTCATGACTCTTGTATGTCAGCGGACATTATCACCTCCATGGGCGATGTAGGCATGAATTTAAATGATTTAGAGAATACAATTATTATTTTGGTGGTATTTACCCCTTTACACTAAAGAACACATCAGCATTCACGTTTATTCACAAGACACTGGATTGTTCGGCCAATTCATTGCATTTGCGACAGACAAAACAGAGACTGTTTTTGTTAGCAGCACTTAGTAAATCTGTTCTACTTGAAATGACAGTCTGTGACTAAACCCAGATATCAGCTACTCTACAGAGAACGATCATGACGCAAATTGATCGTAAGGTTCAGGGCTTTGTAACAGAACATGAATTAAAGGGATAGTTCACCCAGAAATGAAAATTCTGTCATTATTTACTCTCCCTCAAGTTCTTCCAAACCGGTATAAATCTCTTTGTTCTGCTGTATACAAAAGATGAATTTGAAAGAATGTTTGTAACCAAGCAGATCTCGCCCCCCTTTGACTGTCATAGCATTTTTCTTTCTTTCTTTCTTCCTACGGTGGTAGTCAATGGGGGGGCGAGTTCTGCTTGGTTACAAACATTCTTCTAAATATCTTTCTTTTGTATACAGTAGAACAAAAGAGATTTATACCGGTTTAGAATAACTTGAGGGGAAGTAAATGATGACAGAATTTTCATTTTTGGGTGAACTATCCCTTTAAGGCAGATAATATACTGGAGCACTTTGTCAAGGAAGCTAAAGTTAATGTAGCGGAGGAGATGGCAGATGGGTGAGGTGAACCTGCTTAGCTAGTTTTGTCAAATAAGAGACATAAAATTCATCTCTTTCCAATAACGTGCTCCCCGCGAGCCGGCGCTCTCTCAAAGAAGGATTCCGAGGGAGTGCGACATGGCGATTGTTTTGTGTAACGTAGGGGTTAGAAACTTTGAAAGTGCTTTCAAAATGCAACAAATTTTGTATTTAATGTGATAGTGTTCTGTGTGCCTTTTTCTTCATTCTTTTAAGTTAAGATCTTAAATGGACAGTTCACCTAAAAATGAACATTCCATCTGCGTTTACTCTCCCTCATGTCGATCCAAACTTGTATGGCTGACTTTCTTCGGTGAAACACTTCCAAGCATCAAAAAAGATGCAAAAGCACCATAAAACTATCAGGAATGTGGTCCGTATGGGTTTGGAACAACATGAGGGTGAGTAAATAATGAAGATTTTCATTTTTGGGGGAATTATTCTTTAATATCTTTGTTTTTCCAGTTTGATTCCGTTTCTGTTTGTATTGTGACAGGACGTGTAGACCCAGGTTTTACAAAAGGTACAAAACCAAAGTCCCCTCAGAAGTGTTCCTGTATAACCCCACCGTGTGGAGTTTGGAGCTTCTTGGACAGCTTCATAACAGTGCAATTTTATTTTTTTTTTTGGTCAATCAGTATATGCCGTTGAAAAGTATTAATAGCAATATTTCTTAATGAATAGTTCAGAAAGAACAGATTAGTGAATGTGTTGCCATATCATAATCACACCTCTTGCTGGCGAACACCATTCCTTAGACATCCTACAATTCTACATTTACCTTCATGGTTGTTGACCACACATAAGCTAATGTGCTGTTAAGATTAAAAAAGATTTATTGAACAAAGTGTTCTGGGTATTTTTACTTTTCTGGTGGGATTTTGACTATCACGACTCGTTCTTTGCATTTGACTGCTCTGCTTTGACACATTCACACAGCAGCAGAATACAATTGTCAGTACTGTATTTGATCCTTAATACGGTTACGTTCACACACAGTTCAGTTATTTACCGGAGAGACAACCTCATTCTATAACCGGTCACATGGGGAACGTTTCTGAACTCACAACAGCATTTTCCACGTAGCCCTGATGTGTGAATGGAAACCTGCAGAGTCTTAGATATGAGCTGTGTCATCTGAAAGTTTTAGACACAGGGCCTCGTTTATAAAAACGTACAGACGCAGAGATTTGAACTTCATCCACACAAAGGTTCATATTTATATAAACGGTCTCTGACTGGCTGCATCCGGTGCCTCACTGCAATGTCTCTGCGGGCAGCGTTTGCGCACGAAGGCACCTCATGGAACTGATTTCGGACAGACTTCTCCCAGATAGCACACGTACGTCTGCAAGACGTTTGTTAAAGATCATTTCATCTGGAAAGCATCTGCTGTTTAAATACATATATTCTAAATCATAAATATCTTAAAGACATCTTCTAAACATCTATTTGACATCTGGCAGGAAATGTCCTATAGACGTATTGCAGATGAGCAAACACTGCAACAAAAAATACGTCTTCCAGACGTAAACACATATCAAATAGCACACGTACATCTCTGAGACGTCTATCAGGGCTGAGGCATTGTAACAGTTTAATGATCTACAGCAAAAGAGAGCGAGTTTTGGTGAGAACTAAACAAATACTTAATTACTACAGTAGTGATTTCTCGCTAGAAATGACATCAGAAGTGGAAAACGTTGGTCAAAAACGTACATTTACACACAAACTGACCAGAAACCGCAACTTTCACACGACCCACTGTCAGTTTTCCATCGGAGCTCCCACCAGCTCTCTGATCTGTGCGCTACTTGATGTGCTGCTTAGGCCTACTTCATAAAAGATAAATTATAAACTCGTTCCTCGACTGGGCTCTTGACGTTTCAAATGTGATAAGACCGTTTTATTGGCGTTACCATCTTTGATATTAGTTTTATCACCATCACTATTACTTGTTCATGCAATTCCAGCAGCTAACGTTAACGTAACGTAAACTGCTTGACACATTTCGAAACTCGTCTTTTGCAGGTTCTCGGTCTTGTAAATGTCACAAATTAAAATTGAGTTTTTTTTTTTTTTTTTTTTGCATTATTGCATTATTTATAATAATTTATCCATGCACATCATTTAATTAACGCGTTCAGTCTTTAATCAAAAACATTAACATTCCCTCCCCCTCTAAATGAGTTTTTCCCATGAAAAACAGCAGTGCAATGAAAAACAGAAGGTTAAGAGAAAGTTAAAAGTTAAACTACATTTAGGCCCCGTTTATACTAGTGCGTTTTCGTTTTAAAACGCATAACTTGTCTTTTGCTGCGGTTATGCCTGTTGTTACACTACGCCGGCATTTCCGAACCTCGAAAACTGAGACTTTTCGCTGCAGACCCCGTTTTAGTTCGAAAACGCTTATATAAACGGACCAAAACGGAGACACTTGAAAACGATGCCGTGGCTGCCCACGTTCACTCTGCGTATCCTTGATGACCATGTAAATAATAACATGGAGACTGAACTGCAATCTTTGCTGGCTTTGTTGTAATTTTTAGCAGCCATTGTGCAGTTAAACTGCATTTTTTTTTAATACTGCAGCTGCCTACATGCGCAAGAGGCAACTGTTTACACTTCTACGCGCATGCCCAGTGTGCATGAACGGTCATGTGACATGAGTTTTCAGCCGTGTAGATTGTTTCTGAAACGCCAGTGTAGACAAGGATCGTTTATTTTAAAACGCCATTTTAAAACAAAAACGCACTAGTGTAATCGAGGCCTTAGTTTAACTTGAGTATCACGTTTTTAGAATGAATTGTTAGCGCAAGCGTCCGCGCACATAGAAAACAAGGGAAAGCAACGCACTGCAAAGTAAAAAAACAAACAAAAAAAACACCCTGGACAATTTTAAAGAGCCGTGTTTACATTTAAGATATACTTCAGACTACATCAGTCAAAGAAACAAATGAAGTAGTTTGTCCAACACGCAGGTAGGAATGTGTCTAGGACAGGTCGTGGCTTTAATTATGTGCATCTCTGCTCAACAAACTTTCAATTCCCTATTAGAACATTTCAATTAATGTGTTCAGTAGAGTGTCAGAGTTCTCAAAGGGAGGTTCCTCTTCTGCTGTGATTTTCACATGACCCCGAGCTCACTCGTTCTCATTCACACTTCCATGTACGCTCTCGCCCTTTCACCCTCATTAACTCATTCTGATCACAGATGAGGCAAGAGCTTGATTTCCAGACAGCTCACCACACAAGAATGCTCACAAATTACACAAGAGAAGCTGATGTTTTTTCCACTGTTCTCGAAATCAACAACCACTAAATATTTCTCTTACCCAACTCAAATAAGAACATTTTGTGGACGAAAGGAGTTCAGCAGTTAGAAAAATGTCCATTTCACACGTGCTGTCTGCCCACTGCGGTTCTGTTCAGTTGAATCTGTTTCTTTTCATTATTATGAGCAAGTGTAAAACTATGGTATAAAATCGGTTTTGGGTTACTGCTCAACTTCCATAAAGCATAAACACATCCTCATTATTCATGTCTGGCAATGGCAGCCAGGTTTACGATGGAATTTTGTTACTCAATAGGGTAAGAGAATCATATTATTACAGCATAATTAGGTGGTTATCATCAGACATCTTATCCTCAGAGGAACATCATGATTGGCACAAATTAATTTAGTCTGCTAAAGTGGACAGAAACAACTGATCCAATGAAGTCAGTGATTGCTGACCACTAAATAAGCCTCAGGCACACAGTGTATTGTGCTAATGTGTAGTAGAAACATCTAATGGAATTGTAAGAGTACACACACACACACAAATAATTAGATTGCAATAAATGATTTAACATGAAACAATCAGTCATTATTGAGTAAGATTGGGTTCTGAACATGTGTAGTTTTCTAATGCCCTCAAACCATTGTGGTTTCCAACTGATGCTTCTCTCATTGGGCTGTAATTCTGAAATGCATCATCCAAAATGCATGCAACAGTTTGCTTCCTTACATTTGGAAAAATAAGATGGATATTTTTATTATAACTACATCTGTCTTAAAGGTTTAGCACTTAAAATGTTGGCATCAATGTTACAACGCAATGAAATCGGAAGGTCTTCCGGATTACTAGAAAATAGACCCTTTTCACATGTCGGGGTTCTCAGTAACAAAGGTCATCATGGTTGGGATGCATCATCAGAGTATGAAAAGGGTCCATATTACAGGAAGGTGAGTTTGGTCAGGGATTACAGTTGAAAAATGCTGCTGTAGCTTTCTGTTGGCAGCTTGGTTCAAGGAAACTCAACAATCTAAGGTTAGTTTATTGTCCCCATGACAATGAATGTTGGTCCTTTGCAAGTCGGTTGCATCGTTTGTCTTCTGATTAAAGTCAAATTTAACATCAAATTGAATCCAGGGTCAAAACTTCAACCAGAGACACACTGCACATGTCCTTAAACAAGTAATGTGCCAAAAGGCTCATAATGCATTATTGATGCAGGATGCCTGGAATTTCCCAGTAATCCTGAAGTTTGTTCAGGTATGTTTGATCAGGGTTGGCTAAACTCTGCAAGACAGTGGATTTTGAGGGCCAGAATTTAGAAACCCTAGAGTATATTATTGATCCTGCACTATTGATGCTGAAGGCCTTTGTCATCGTGAGTTTGAGACAATGGTATGTATGGTTTGTTCTACTGTACATTAGACATTTTTATTTATTAGTTTAAATAGTAAAATAAGCTTTATTTATTAAATTATGTCATTGTAGTATTAGGTGAGTGACCACCAGACTCTCTCACACACACACAATCTGTCCCTTTATATAGGCTACCTAAAATGGTGCCTTTGGAGAGCACTGAAGTGTTTAATCATTATAAACAAGTTCCAAATGACACTCACCAGATAGCAACTTTGTGCCAGCACAAATCCGGCCCACATCTGCCACGAGTGGTATGATGATCTGGGCCACATGTGGCGTGGAATGATGGCACTTTGGCAGCTGCTCCTGTTTACCAGATCTGAGCCACAAGCAGGCCGTAGCAATGCCACATTTCAGCCAGACAAAAGAAATAAGCCAGAACTGGACCTTATCTGAGCCACAAAATCTTTATATATTATTTATAGAATCATCTTAGCCTTAAAAAGCCTGTTAACAAGCAAAATCACTGAAGGAAAGAAGAGAACAGANGAAAAAAAAAAAAGACCAACAGAAACACAAGAGCTACAACTGACTTCAGCCACAGCCTTAGATGAAATCAACTGAAGATAAAAGACGACATTAATGGCCTCATTTATAAAGCATGCGTATGCACAGATTTGATCTTAGAGTGCGCTTACACTTAAATCCACTCCAACGCTCATTTATAAAAACGGTCTTTGACGTGGAAAAGTGCTTGGCGCCACGCCAGGGTCTGAGCAGACGTACGCACTTTTCCTTATCAGAGTACTGCAGGTTTTTGGAAATCTAAGCTAATCTTGCAGTTCACCATTCTAAATTAAAGGATTTGGACGATGACTGGTGATCTTTTATATGTAAATGACATTAATTAGGTGTCGTTTACAACGCAGAGAACTGAAACCATTCAGCTGTGTGCAAGTTTAAGATCATTTGCGATTTATAGATTTCACATCTGAAAGAGAGGCGTACTCATTTTCTGTGTGTACGTTCATTCTATGAATCACACGTACGTACATCTGAGAAATGATCGTAAGATCAAATTTAGGATGGTTTCTGCGCAACATTTTATAAATGAGGCCCCAGATCTCTCTAGATCTCAGCAGAGGAGGATTAAACAACTCCACAAACAGCATTACAGCTTCACATATTACTAAACAGACTGACTTTATTTCTGTCATTCATTAACAGAAGTTTAACACTAATGTTGGTTTCATTTGTAGTCACCATAATGGTGATTGGTGTTTCCATTAGTTGGGCTCTTAACTCTTATAATATATAACTCTTATAATAATCATTGTGAAATAGCATGAATTACTGATGTCATCTGAAATGTAATTATTGTGTACAAACCCTGCTTTACTGAAACATGATATCACACTGTATTGCAGAAATCAATTAGAAGTTGAGCAAGAAATAGAAATCTTTACTGCGACAAACACATATGAGCAATCAGCATATGAATCTCAACAATGGTGACAACAAAATATTCAGACAAGATCAACTCTGGACATCACAAAAAGCTATTAAAAGACAAAAACCACAGCATAAAATAAAAACAGTTAGAATTAAGGAAAATAATTGGACAATTCAGCTGCATAATTTATTCATGCTGTGATGCATGGTGGGAGTTTTGTACTATTGTTCCCAGCATGCATTGCAGCATAATGATGAAGAGGTTGTCATCTAGTGGTCTAATCTTACACAGAGGGGCGGTTACCCGGACAGAGATTAAGCCTAGTCCTAGAATAAAATGGCCCTTTAAACCAGATTAACAGAAATCTGCTTTCTCTGTCATGGTATAAAATAGTCCTAGACTTAGTCTAGTCCAGAGTTTAATAATCTGATTTCCAAGAGCTACTCCAGGACTAAACTGAGGCTTAAGTTAAACCTACCAGGAGGCAGGTTTAACTTCAGATTAATGTTGTGTTTCAAAGAAAATGCATGTACATATATATTTATTTTTTTGGTGCTGTTCACACCTTATTTAAACAATTTATTTTGATTTAACACCATTGTTTCTGGTTCAAATGTGATTGCTTCATGTTAAATTGACTTGAAATGGTTACTAGAACTCACTTGATGTTTTCATTTTGAAATAACATGTTTCAGTCAAGTAACCCAATCAAACAAGACTGTCACTTCCCATCATGCTTTGCACCAGGCTGAATTGGGAGTAAATGTTGAAAAAGTGTTATTTTATGCATTTTTTTTAGAAAGATGAGAATATGGAGAGACTTCTTACTGTTTAATGTTCTATTATGTAAAGGTTTTTGTTACGTTAGTGTTTTTTGGAGATTACCGTTGTGGTGAAGTGTTGAGCTTGTGCTTGGGTTGAGGACCTGCTAACAAGATTTGCCTTTTTTATATAATGAAGCAACCACTATGATAACGCTTTGGATCAAACCAGTGTCATTTCTAGACTGCCAACACTTATTATCATGTGTAAATAGTTACGTTTAGTTTGTTGCTATATAAAGGACAAAACAAAAGCATTAATAATCATATGATTATTATTATATATATATATAGAAATTAATCTATTTAAAAAAAAAAGTTCATTACAATCAGATTTCCTGGCATTTCTTTTTTTCACATCTGATGTATTTTGCTTGCTTCAATATAAAAACTTAACTACACAGACATTTATTTTAGAGTCTTTTTTGCTGCCATTGTTTTCCTTGGATTTGCCTCTCAGTTCCATGCGATTTTAAGATTTTCTTGGTTCATTCCATGTTTTCTAGGCAACCTCTCTCATGCTAATTCAGATCAGCACAGTTGGTTTTAAATTAATCTGGTTTATTTTAAATCAGGACTCCATAGTCCAGGTTTTAGTAATCTGTACTTAATCTGTGTTTCAGAAAGCCATTTTTTTAAACCACGATTAACTATTCTGGATTAAGGCCTATCCTGGTTTAATTTAAACCCTGTCCGGGAAACCGCCCCAGAGTGTTTTTTGTTTTTTTTAATCATGTAGATGTAATGCAGTTAATTTCAACTTGATAATAGTCTGTTATAGCAGGGGTTCCCAAACACATTCCTGGAGCCCCCCTAACACTGCATGTTTTCCATCTCTCCTTAATCAAACAAACCTGATTCAGATCATCAGCTCATTAGTCGAAACTTCAAGACCTGAAATGGGTGTGCCAGACAAAGGAGACATGCAAAAATGTGCAGTGTTGGGGGGCTCCAGGAACATGGTGGGAACCACTGTGTTATAGAATGCAATGAAGCATGTCACCATTGTTGAGATTTATATGTCTACATAAGAGGATCTATGGTTGGAAAGCTGACTGCTGCAGGGCTTTTCAAGCAATCTGAAGCTTTCACCTGCACACCCACTGAAGCTAAGCAGGGTTGTGCCCGGTCTCTATCTGGATTGGAGACTGGGTTGCTGCAGGAAGAGTTGTTAGAAAGGCTAGCAGGTCTGATCAACCTGTCACCTGAGTGGATCCTAACGTCCCAGAACAGTTGCAATAAGCTGTACTGCATTAAGGGTTGCGACTTGCGACCCTGGTGTAAAATAGTCCATACAGCACATCACATACCTCCCAACGCCCCAGTACACTCACCATAAACTGTACTGAATAAAGGGTTAAAATAAACCACAGAAAATAAGGGGTGCAACCCTGGGGCAAAAATAATCCCTACATTATATCACTTACCATGCAGATAGTTAGTTACACATCACAAATTATATCACTTTATTTAGATCTTAACTTACATGGAAGCACTATTTTTATCATTACTATTTTTTGTGTTTTTGAAAGAAGTCTCATATGCTTATCAAGCCTGCATTTATGTGATTAAAAAAAATACAGAAAAACTAATATTGTGAAATATTCTTAGTTCAAAATAATGGTTTTCTATTTTAATATACTTTAAAATATTTACAAACAGAACCAACATTTTGAACATTTTCAAATTCAACCATCATTGAAATCTCATAACCGAACAAAACCGACCGTCATTGAAATCTCAAAGCTGAACAAAACCATCAATCATTGAAAAGAGACCATCTGACTGTCACTGAAATCTCGTAATGAAATGAAACTGGCCATTATTGAAATCTCGTAATGGAACGAAATCTTGTAAAGTAACAAAACCAACCGTCAGTGAGATCTTGTAACGAAAAAAAAATGACCGTCATTGAAATCTTGTAAAGGAACAAAATGACCATCATTTAAATCTCGTAGCAAAATTAAACCGACTGAGATATATCGCAAACAAACAAAACCGACCGTCACTGAAATGATACAATGGAACAAAACCGATCAAAAGAAAAACAACAAAAAAACAAAAACAAATTATTCTAAGATGACACACAAAGACATCAAGAATCAGCTCATGAATCTCAACATAAGTGACAATCAAAAGTGACATGCTGCAATGCATGCTGGGAACACTACAAATCTCCCAGCATGCATCACAGCATAAATAAATTATGCAGCTGAATTGTCCTATTATTTTCTTTAATTCTAACTGTTTTTATTTTTACTGTGGTTTTTGTTCTGTCTTTTAGTAGCTTTTTGTGATGTCCAGAGTTGATCTTGTCTGAATATTTTGCTGTCACCATTGTTGAGATTCATACGCTGAATGCTCATATCTGTGTTTGTCATTGTAGTTTATTACACAATTATTATTATTGATTTTTTTTCTATTTTGATTTTCATGGCCTTTTAGGGCTTCTGTAGACTTAAATGTTCTTGTCTCTACATAACAAAAGTTGTTTTCTCGAGATCTTGACACAAAAGTTATTTTTTAAAAATCGATTCTGAAACGCACTGCACCTGGATACTACTGTTGCTATAACAAACACAAC
This sequence comes from Anabarilius grahami, assembly GCA_003731715.1. Classification (NCBI taxonomy): domain Eukaryota; kingdom Metazoa; phylum Chordata; class Actinopteri; order Cypriniformes; family Xenocyprididae; genus Anabarilius; species Anabarilius grahami. The sequence goes on along the minus strand of RJVU01011283.1, from coordinate 452,222 downwards.
TTTCATCGCTGTCAGTGGATAGACGAGAAACACAGAGGTAAGTGATATAAACAACAGCAGGTAAAGCAGTCCAGGTAAGTGGGTTGGGATATGGAATGTCTTGGTTCAGCTTATCTGTAAGTGATGCAGTCCTTGTTTCTTTTCCAGGAGATCCAGTAGCTAACAAGCATGGAGACGACAGAGAACCAGGACTGTTGGTGGGAACAACTGGTGAGTAGAGCCCAGGTAAGACGATCATGAAGCTTGACATAGGAGCAGACAAAGACTTCGTGCTTATCCATAGATGAGACCTGACAGTGAGTAAAGTGTGTGAGGACCTTATGAATGGTGTAGAAGATGAGTGGCAGCTAGTAGTGATCAGTGATGACAGATGGAGTGCAGGTGAGGAACCAGAGGGATGCTGGGAAATGGAGTCCGGGGAAGGTGAGACAGACGGTGACTGTGACAATCGACGGATAAACCGTGCACTCTTATTATTCCTCATGATTATTTTGCATTGCGCTGTAATAGTATGAAAAAGGACAGCATAAACTGCACATTTGTGGTCTGTTCTCCCGATTTAATTTACAATATATCCCATTTATAATTCACTGGAATGCACAAAGAATCTCTTGTTTTTCTCCCCAAATCCTCTTCTTTCCAGGTTTGTTTTCACAGGTAAATACAATTTTTTATCTGTCAAAATGACAGAAATCACTTTGAAATAGTATCTACAGTGATACCCGTAAGTTATTGCTGTGGTGGAAAGAATCACACTTCTGGGGTTATATGGTCTGTTGAAAGTAACTTAATACTTTTACACTTTTAAATGTCCTTTTAACGTTTGATGGTTGAAGGGTGAGTAGAATAAATGTCATCTCATTGTACCCAGTTTAAAAAAAATATTATTTCCTTCATAGAGCGCTTAACGGAAGTTACTAATTCTCGCAAAGCGTCATGGGGTGTAGGAAAAAGATGGATATGTTGTGGATATTTCAGCAAAATGTTTACTTCATTTAATAATAGACTACAATAAATAAATAAATAAATAAATATAGGCTAATCAATTACTGTTCAATCAATCTACGCTAAACATTTTATTTGTGTAATTAACGTTTAAATTATCAACAGAGCATTCAACACCTCAAGCGCAGGCGGACTTGTCTTCAGAAGAATGCCAGATTATTCTATGACTATTCTAAAAACTTTTAGAGCTGCTTGGATTCAACCCACTTTATTTTCCTCATAAGAAACAACATCTATGGGACAGTTCATTGTAGATTTTGTTACTGATTTGAAATGTGAGTTCGCCAAGCAGTTTTTGAGATTTCAGGATTCCCCCATTCAGACTTGGTCTTGGATGCCCGAAAGGCCTTGCAAATATGAACGAACTTTCCTTGAAAGGGACTTTGAGTTGAATCAGATCTCTGGCGAGACTGTGCGCAGCACATTACAGTACTGAGTTCTGATTGATCATATCGCTGTTACAGTTTGTTAATTATACAGAGAATTTTAAAAATTTAATTTACATGATAAGATTTACATAATACATAACACTGTTAATCTAACGGGGATGGCGGCTTTGCAGAGGGGATGCTTTTTGTCATTTTTTCAACAAGGGGGATGCTAACCCCCGCATCCCCCCTTAAATCAAGCCCTGGTGGTGAGTGATATCTGAATTTCATCATCATAGTAGTGAAAGTTGAGACCATGCTAATATCAATGCAAGTAAAGAAAAGAAAAGTGGGCCATGTACTGAACCCTGGGGAACACCATGTAAGAGGAGAAGCGCAAGATCTGTATTTTCAAAGAACCATCAGAAGCATTTGAATTGTATCATATTTTTGGACACTATAAACACAAGACATAACAGCATTTTGTGAGTAGACGACCTCATCTCCGTGACATCAGTCTTTGAATTTCAGCTTGATATGTCTAAACAAAGTGATTATTAGCCATCTCCAGCACATCTGCCATCGCATAATCCTGCCCAAACAAAAGGAACATCTGAAAACAATTGGCCACAATGACCCATCCCAACTAGTAGACTTATTACAAGATTTGTGTGACTTGAACACATCCTCTTTCTTCAAAACAGGTCCACATCACATTTAGTTCTGTTTTACATGCTAGGATATTTCATGTGGCCATTTATGAGTGTATTTGCAGAAGGCATTAATTTGAGGTTCAGACAGCTCACTAATGGTCCACTGTCTCCACATTTAGGTTCAGTTAATGAGAATGTATTAAGTACCCATGCAAACCATTGAGCTAAAGTATGACCACAACCCCTCAGAATTGTAAGGGTCCAAATTCAAATGATACAGGATAGTTAAAATTTCTATGCAAGTGGTTCAACTTTTTTTTTTCACACACACACTCACACAAAAAAAAGATCTAGTCACATACTGAGTTTTAACAATGAATGCAGGTTAAATAAGCCACCTGATACTTCAGAAGTGCCAGAGTGCAGCACCACCAGTTCCTGCCAAATTCAGTGACGAAAGCACGCAATCCAATGCGGTCGATAAGATCACTAGCCAGGTAACTGTAGAAAATGGTTCATCAGGAGACCAAAAACCTGATTCCACATTAATCTTTAAAATTATATAGGATGACAAACTCTTAGAGACGATATCTAACAGGTGTGACGCACAACCAGTTTCACTTAGAATTATGCAACGATTAGTCTGTGAGAGTGCGTCAAAAGAGGACAACAGCAAGATACGTAGTTCAAATGACTTTATTTAGTCCCAAAAGTACACAATTATCCCAAATGAGTTAAACAAAAACAGAGCTACAAGTTCTCATGATATTGACCATGAACAAAGGGTTTCCTCAGAATGCAGTAGGTGAAAGTTGTTCGTAACAGTGAATGTTCAATTAAGTCGATAAAATCTGAGACAGTGTTCCTCCATGCATCCCATCCAAAAAAAAAAAGATAATAGAAAAACTAACAAAATTATAAATTGTACTATAACTAGACATTTCATTGGCACAAGTCTATAAGTCTACAAGTCTGTAAAGGGGGCTACTCAGGACCAACATGAGCACAAAAATGCAGGCTGCGTGAATTAAGTGAGTGATGTCCTTTAAGACGTGTATTCCGTGTTAGAGCACAAATGATTCATTTATATGGTCCCTAGATGGAAAAAACTCATGATAAAAGTCTGACATTACATAAAGTGAATTTCAAGAGAGCCCGCAATCTAGCCATTCGCTCAGGACACTATCTGGCCTGTGCACACAGAGGACACCGCGGTTAAACCGTTTAAGCACATGAGATTTTTTTTCTCTCTGGAGAGGGAACACATGTAAACAATGTGCTGTGCGCTAGCAAATCTACTAAAGCAAATAAACAGGCATTTTGCACCATCTGCTACTGGCAGGATGAGCTCCGGTCTAAGAAAAGCAAAAGGCATGCTGAAGCAGGCATGTACAGATTACGATACGATCGCAATGGAATGGCTCATGGGGTGATGTTTGAGAAGAGCTATGCGCAACTGTACAAGCATGCAAAGCTTAGCTGAGAACAGTGTTTGAGAGGTAAAACTCGACCAAAAGTCCATCCTTTGATAATTTAATATCTTTGAGAGTAAACAAAAACACACAGACGATACTTAATCATTCAAAAAGAACAATAAATAGAATGCAACAGGTTTTGTGTTGTCAGTTTTTCACTGGATGTGGAGAGGAAGTCAGTCAAGCCAATGCAAGAACTGCGGAGAGAGCAAAAAATAAATAAATAAATAAACAGCATAGGGGAGAATGAAACCATGTTCTAAGAAAATGTATGTTTGAAGGTTAAAGAGATTAAGGGACAAGTACCGCTTAAAGCCTCCTGAGCAAAGTACTTCACATCCATATCTTGGTCTGTGGCTAGTTTCTCCAGGACTGGTTTGACCTCTGCCTGCAGAGCACTGTGGGATACATCATTGTTAGTATTGCTGTATGTTTGCTAATACCATGAAGAGCAATAGGGTATAGGCAGCTATTATTTAAACAAACCTGCTGTCCAGAACTGGTCCGATCTTCTGTAAGCTCTTGGCTACATTGAAGCGTACATTGGCCACTTGGTCAGTGGACATCTTGAGGACTACAGGCAACATGTGCTTGGTAGTGATTTCCTGTCCACATGCTTCAGACAGAGCCTGACCCAAATAAAGAATAAAACGACTTCCAGTTATTGCAATCTTGCCGCACCAGGTACTGATGAAATGATTTCCAACTAGTTGAAGCAGGCGCCATTTATACTTACATTGATGCAGAAAAGAGTGGTCATCCTGTGCAGGTAGTTGGAATCATTGGCCATGCCAAGGACTTTGGGCACAATGGTGTTCTGGGCCCATTCTGCTCCAAACTTCTCCACCAGCTTCATTAGGTTGCAGGTGGCAGCCTCTCGGATGGCATACACTGCGAAACACAGCAAAGATACTTCGGTTAACTTGCATGCCAACATCAATGCTGTGGGCCAAACAACATTTAGATACTTGTAATCAAATATTTCAGTCCATGCCACCAGATTTAGTCCACTGCCATACAACTAGGGTTGCAAAATTGCGGGAATTTTCAAAGTTGGAAACTTTCCATGGGAATTAACGGGAATATATGGGAATAAACAGGGAATTTGCAAAATTGCAGGTTAGCCTATAACAGGGTACTTAAATGTAGTTGAAAAACTTCTTGCAGCATAATTTTGATTAAAACAACCAGATTGAATGCAATTTCTGGTAAATTTTTACCCTGCACATTCCTCCATCAAATTCACACAGCACACTACTTACTGCAGGGCTATTGAGGCCACACCCCCTGCATGCACTGTGCATTCCCTCAGTCCACAACATGCACATTTGATCAAAAATACAGAAAAAAAATATTGTGAAATATAACCACAATTTTAAAATAATGGGTTTTGTATTTTAATATACATTAAAATATAATTTATTTCTGTGATGCAAAGCTGAATTTTCAGCATCATTACTCCAGTCTTCAGTGTCACATGATCGCTTTAGAAGTCATTCTAATATGCTAATTTATACCCAATTATCAATGTTGGAAACAGTTGTGCTGCTTAATATTTTTTATAACCAGTGATACTTTTTCAGGATTCTTTGATGAATAAAAATGTAAAGAACAGCATTTATTTAAATGGACATTTTTTGTAATAATATACACTACTGATCAAACTTTTGGGGTCAGCAATTTTTTTTTTTTTTTTTTAAGAAATTAATACTTTTATTCAGCAAGGATGTGTGAAATTGATCAAAAGTAATATTAAAGTGATATTGTTAGAAAAGATTTCCATTTTGAATGGACTTTTATTCATCAATGAATCATGAAAAAAGTATTACAGGTTCCAAAACAATATTACGCAGCACAACTGTTTCCAACATTGATAATAACTGAGTATCAAATCAGCATATTAGAATGATTTCGAAGAATCATGTGACACTAAAATAATGAACACGTAACAATTGCTGCAATAAAATATATATTTTTTATGTATTTACTAAATTAGAATTAAATTAATGCGAAAAATAACTTATGACCAAACAAAATGTTTATATTATTGTTTGTGGACAATACATTTTATATAAATTTATATAAATTTCCCAAAATTTCCAATTAATTCCCATAAATTCCTGTAAATTCCTGTAAAGTTTCCAAATTTGAATATTTCCAAAATTCCCCAGGTTAAGTTCCTGTGGAAAGTTCCCGTGGAAAGTTCCCGGAAATTTTCCGCCCTTTTGGAACTCTACATACAACATGAAGACACATTCTTCAGTGTGGTGAGCAAGTAGTCACTTATTTTTAGTCATTAAAAGTAAAGAACTAAAAGTAAAGAATTTATTATTATTAGAAATTAGAAGGAAAGTATGGGAAATTTCATATACAACTTAAATTTCCATATAAAGTTAAAAGTGATTTATGGATGGTCCCTTTAAGGGTTGAAGACAATCTTCCATTTACCAGTCTAGATTTGTATCTGCTAAACTACACCACACTCTTTATCCAACAGAGGTCCACCATTTCACTTGTTTTTTCCCTCAAAGATGAATTGACATGAACTTGTTCTGTAATATTTACTTTGCTATTTTCAGCTTTCCCCGCTTGTTTGATCAGATTTCTGGCACGAGATTTGGACCTAAGTGGGGTTAATCGACATTGTTTTGGTGGCCAGCATTACCTCCACAGATTACATTCCACCTGACTTCACAATAACTCCAATAGAGATGACAATCTAAGCAATTTAACCTTAATTCTGGGAAGAGTAAATATCTACAAACATCCTGTGAAATTGTGCATCACAAATCTACTAAACATCAGACGGGCGGCTCTTTTCAAACCAGTCCGACGATGACATAACCCCCTTTATCAAAAGGCTGAGAATTTGCCTGAGACAATCCTATTTAGAGTTTAAAATTCATGACAAATCCCCACCCATAGTCCTCACAAAGCTTATGAAAGAAAGAAAGAAAGAAAAAAAAAAAAAAGTACTTCAAGTCAGCCAAAATGTGATGAGCACTTTCATGAAGTAGGTCAAGCTTTAAAATGGGGATTATAAAACACACACATGAAATGAGACAATCCATTTGACACTGTGTACCTATTGCAGATGTGCCTGTGTGTATTTGTCAGAAAAATGAGTTCACATTTACACATGACAGCACCGATAATAGCGCCGCTTCGGCTCAGAGCTCTTATGTAAGACGACAGCACTGGCCCAGCAGCACAGGATATACAAGAACATTCCAGTGATGTAACCCATCTGGCCCTTTGTCTACAACTGTGTCAGAGTGTAATTGTGCGTGTGTGTGTGGTCAAGGTCCTCACTGAAAATCACCATGCAAAACACCTCAACAGCTGGATCTACTCAGCGCATGGTTCAGAGTGAGATCATAACCATTCTGACAACCATTAAATTGAAGATTTACTAAGAGGCTCATCAATCTGAAACATTCATTACCACTGACATGCCAATCAAAACGAGATCAGCAGGCAGTTTAAAATTCTTAACTGTTCTAAAAAAAAAAAAGAAAAAAAAGAAAAAGAAAAAGTGGCACCACTAAGAGGCTGGATATCAGATATTGTAATGGCAAAGCTGAGTTTTCAACAGCCATTACTCAAATCTTTAGGGTCACAAATGCTGATTTAGTGCTTTTTTTCCCCCCAGAATTCTTCTATGAAAACCTTTGTAAAATTATAAAGTCTTTACTGTCACTTATCAGACCAACTGCAAAAATCAGTAAAGACATTTGGAGACTATTTTAAGCAAAATAGTTGAAAGCCCATTAATACAATCACTTGTAATGCAACATAATTGCTTATTAATTTTGACCAATACGTAGCGCTGACACCAAATTGCTCAGTGTTGGGTGACAATTACACACAAAGTCTGGTGACAATATTTGAAATCTTTCCAGAGATACAGCCTCAGATGCTATTTGGCATTATGCCATCAAATTTGTTGATCCGGTACAGTGCTTCCCACACATAGACTTTACTTGGGCGGGCCGCCCAGGTATAATAACGGCCGCCCAAGTATATTTGGAGACACATTTTTGCTGTTATTATTTTTATCCTCTTATACTTTTATATCCGATAATAAAACCATCCGCGATCGATAAACTAGTCTTTTTGTACATGCCTGTTATGTGTGCGTCAGAACTGTTTACTCCCGCTGACATTCCCACGGGCGCTGCATTTTGCAAAGTAACAAGGGGGTGCTGTTGCGCGTTCTACAAGCTCGCGCAACAGCGCTTCAGACTGCTTCAAAGTGATTCGCAATCAATGAAAAGCGCAGATTTATGCCAAGCGATTGCTAATGAACTCAAGTTGATGAATTATTACAATGTCTACTTCATGGCCTTTATATAAAATGTTTTATACGGTTGTAAGAATCTGAAGGATCAGCCTGCAATAGCACAGACATTTCAAAATAAGAGTCCCGGTGTATTTCGGGTTTGTTTATAATTAAGTCACACGCTAAGTTTTTTTCTTTTTCTTTTGGGCATTATTGATATTTTGGTAACACAAATTGTATTTAATTGATTTCCATTTAATTCATAGTAAATTGTTGTAGTCTCCCCCACAGGAAGAAAAGACTAAGAACATTATTTGACATATATTATTCATTATATAAATTTTACTAGTAAAATCTGTGTCCCATTCACTGAAGAGACACTATATGACAGGAAAAGGAGAACCATTTAAATGCTGTAATTTTGCATAATTTACAATGCATAATATTAGTATGTAATTTAATGTAATAGTATGCTATGTAATTAAAATTAATTTCAATAAATAAAAATACTGTTAAAAATCACACATTATTTGTTTGTCACATGTAGTAGACAATGTTTGTGCCATGGGTAATAGGAGGATTTTTCACCCGGCTATCACCGCAAGTATATTTCAAACCTGTGGGAAGCACTGCGGTAAAAACGGTTTTGTCTATCGACACAATTTTTTTGCCGGCATGGTCTGAAGATGATCAGTCTCAAATTTTGTGAAAATCAGGAGTTCGCAAAAGTAGATTTTTTAAGAAAATCAAAATGGCGGACAGGAAGTTCAGTGACAAAATTGGTATTCATGTTCTGGGCATGACTCAAGGAATCTATTAAGATTAAGTTTCATTACAATATTTAAATTAATCAAACGCTATTAGCCTTTTTTGAAATTTCATTATAATTGACCACAATGTGGTGCCGTCTTGAAACTTTGAGTACCTTCAGGGCATAGATAGTGCCAATGGTACTTACCGAGATTCATTATGATACGCCAATACGTTCGTAAAATATAGCATTTTATGACAAAGTTCAAAATAGCCGACGACCAAAATGGCTTATAAAGGAAAACCAATAGGTATCGTTCAACTGTGCATGCTGCACCGAATCCAAGACCAGATTTAGCCAAACCGTTCAGAAGTAATAAGCAAAAAACAGCCATTTTTCATATCTCCTGACCACTAAATGGCACTCTGCCAAAACTGTGCAGGTACCCTCAGATCATGGTTGTCATAACACACAGCAAGTTTGGTCTGAACACATTAAAGTGCTGCAGAGATATAGCCTCACATTCATTTTTGGCCTGTTCTCCGTTGAATTCGTTCACACATTATTCAAGAACGGTTTGACGAATCAACTTGAATTCCATAACTTTGTGTCGGCATGATCTGAAGATGACCTGGTTCAATTTTCATGAAATTGGAGCAAAGGTCTAGGAGGAGTCTGAAAAAGGTAGTTTTTTCTGAAAATTCAAAATGGTGGTAAAATTTACATGACAGGCACTCAAATCATTGAGCCAAGGAATCAGAGGAAATAAGAATTTTTGTTTCTTGTTTCCGTTTGCTCTTATGGTTCAAAAGTTAAGAGCATAAATGTGAGTGCAAAATTAAATAGTTGGTGGCACTACAGAGATTCAGTTAGAGACTCCAAAATCGCTGTTGTTCATGTTTTGACTGTCCTCCATCTGTGTGCCAAATTTCATAACTTTCCCACAAGTTATTCTATTGGCTGCCATAGACTTCAAGAACAGAAGAAGAATAAGAATGCCAACAATTACAATACATTGTGCTTGGCCCCTAATAAAGAAAGGGGCCAAGCACAATGTAATACGATTAATAAAGAAAGACAGACAGAAACACACACGTATTAAAAGCAAGAGAAGGAGGAAGAAAGCAAGAGAGATGAACAGTGGGTGAGAGCTCTACAATCTTATCAAACTCTTGTAATTGGCAAAGAGAGCAGAGCAGAAACTTCTAGAGATACATGTGTGTTTCTCTTTCTCCTTTTGGGGAAGGAGTAGGACAGGCAGAGAGGCAGAGGCAACTGCTTCACGTCTTGGCTGTGCTATCTTCAAATGTAAGCAAATGCATCTGCTCGAACTTATACTGTTTAAACGTTTTGGTTCATTGTTGTCAATAACTCAATGCATCTTTTTACATTACTCCAGTACAATCATCATACACTGGAAAAAGAGGACCCAGAAGACTTACCGTGATCAATGAGCCATGCCATGCACAGGGAATTCAACTTCTCATCGAAAAACTCCACTCCCTAGCAACAAAGTTGGAATATAGTTAAATTTCATGCAGTTAAATGGAATATTTAGCTGAAAAATAAAAAAACATCTTCAAGCATTTCCAAATCAGTTAGTTAGTTCACTCCTTTTGGAAGATCTGCTAAACATTCACTTGCATTGTACGGAAAAGATTCCTACTATTTTTTTTTTTTTTTTGCAGAATGAAGAACATAAAACAGGTTTGAAACTTGAGGGTAAGTAAATGACAGAATATTTATTTTTGAGTCCAAAGAAGCCAGCAGACAAGTCTTCAGTCCAGATACAACTAATCGATCTCCTAGCAATGCGAGAGTAGCACAGACTCACCAGTTGGCCAGCCAGCAATGGCATGTACTCAATGATGGCCAGTCGAACCCTCCACTTGGCATCCTCAGCCAGCTCCACTATAGCTGGCAGCAGAGACTGAGAGAGCTGGCGGATCCCGATCACCTCATTCACACAGTCCAGATTAGAAATGATGTTCAGACGCACCTCAGGGCACTACAGGGAAATAGAACACCACTTTATATTTATCTATGAATAAATCAATCAATAAATAAAATAAATGTATTAATCTTTAAATAACTTGATAAATTAATTTCTTTTTAAATAATACATTTGTTTTTCAAGGAAGGATTAAACAAGGATGGCCTGATAAAATATTAACCAAAAAGTTTAAAACTTTGTCCCTTTACAATAACGTGGAAAAATGAATCAGGCACAATAAGACCAGTAATAAGACTGGTGTATTAAACATGTCTTGAAGAATGTAAACATGGGCAATATTCATTTTATGGCTTTAAAGTCTTCATAATTTCTTGTAATTATATGGGTAAAAGTCATATGTATGAATTTTACTGAAAAGGAAAAGGTCTTTTATATTTCCTTAAAAGGCTCCAGGAGGACGCCACACTCATGTGATATTGTTACAGTGCACGCATACATGCTGCCAAATATTTGATGACTTGCTTGAGCAAGTGCACTTTGGTGATGACTGACTAAAATCCAAACAACAAAGTTTGTTAGTCAAACAGAGCCGGACGGATAAGCGGCCAATGGAAATACACTTCAGGACAGAATTCACAGAATCCAGCTCTCAACATTTTCAGATTGTGTGTTTGACAATCGAGAGGAGTCCAATAAAACAGAAGGGAACACAAACACAAGAGGAAAGCGTTTGGATGGGTTTTGGTTTTGGCATGGCCTAGCTGAAAGCTGAGGCCAAAGTTCAACTTCATTTAAAAACAGACTAAGAGTTTATTACTACAATCTAAAAGCTAATACGTCTCAGAGAGTGGCTGTGGATGAGAGCCCAATAAAAGGCACATCAATCAAGGACTTTAGTGAAGATCATTTAGGAAACATCCCTTAAGCCCAACACAAGGTGACCTATCAGACCTGGAAAATGAACATCTGTTGTCTCGGTTCTAGAACAATCATAAGGAGCTTTAACCACAGGAGAAGAAAGACAAACAGATGAAAGACTGGGCCGAGCTCCAGGTGGGTTACCTCGTCCTTCAGTTGGGCCAGGAAAAGAGGCAACAGATGTTCTACGGTGTTGTCCTTGCCCAAGATGGTAGAGAGACCCATGATGACAGAAGCCAGGGCAGACTTCACATGCTGGTTTGTGTCAGACACCAGCTCCTGTTGAGGGAAGAGAACGAGGCTTGAGGGCTTTGAAATCAAGCTATTCTTCTACAAGTAGCTGTAATCAGAGAGATGGTGATTGTAGGATGGGGTGGAAAATAAATTAATATACAACAACTACAATAATAAATAATAATAAATAACACTTCATTTTTGTTATTACAGTCATTACTGTTAATAATTAAAACAAGATACTTATTTTTATATTAATATATTAACAACAGCAATAATAATTATTATTTTCAATATATTAATAACATTATATTAATGATGATTAGTAATAATTGTTAATTAACTTAGTAAGTAATACTATTATAAACAACATCAATTCTGAATCAATCTACAGATAATAGTCAAAATCGAAAATTTTTATTATGTCTACTTTACAGACAATGTGGCAACGAGCCAATCATGCTGCTCACCTACGCTATTGCTGAAAAACCATGCATCTAAAATAGTTTAGAATCAAATCATGACTCCCTACACTGACTCATTTGGTGTCTAAACATTCCCTACACCATTGCTGGAATCTTTGAAGAAAGACAGCAACACAGTAAGGTCCATCTGAGCCTGAAAACCTGGATAATTATTTGCTTGTAAAACATTGCAGAGGGTCCAAAATCCTACATTATCTTTGATCTGATGTTTCAGCGAGCAGCTTGTATGGATAGGCTAATTGCAGATCACATCTGCTGACAAAGTAAGCAGAAAGCTGTTTGTATCTGCGAGGAAGGATCCGCTTGCATAAGCTTATTAACAGATATCAAACATCAGGTCATGAGACTGTCAGGCCACTTATGAGCAAAGAACGCCTTGTGAAGCTCAAGTGAGCACACACCGAAGGCTGTTCCACTGTTCTTTGTAGTCCAAATAAGGAAAAAATAAAAAAAACTGACTGCTTAGTCTCAAATCCTATTTCCATAAGACAAAAACTACAAATGGAAAAATTAAGGACCAATAACACCATATGTGCCGTAGATGTGGCAAGTGAATCATTCCAGCTCCCTGGACAAACTGATTGATTAAATTCATACCATGGCAACAATAGTTACTACAGTAAAATCTTGATGCATTAATATGGCATCTCCTTCAAAAAAGTATAAGAAGCTTTTGCTGTCATTTTGTTTAACCTTTTTTGGTAGGGGGTGGAGAGTTGTGACTAATATCTAGGTTTAGGTACCGAACCCTGTACTTTTTAGGGCACCGACCGAATTACGTCGGTAGTACCAAGTACTGACTCGCATTAAATCAATCTGTGCCAAATTTTGGTACCCGAGAACGCATCTGAGCGCGAGAGTAAAGTACTTTAGAGAGAGAGATCATGCGACTTCACCCCAGCAACTTGTTCAAACACAACACACAGGGCAATGGATAAACGTTCTAAAGTGTGGTTACATTTCACAAAATTTGATGCAGACTGAGACAACGCTATTTGAATTGCAATATGTCCATAACTTGAAATCCACGCTGCGAGCGTTGTTAATCTCACCTGACCGTGGTATAAGTGGGATAAATCCACGGCTAGCTGTGCAATACATTATTTTAATGCACTCTGCTTCGCATCGGATGGTTTTCTGCCTCTACGTTATGCATTAAAATCGTTTAATGCACAGATAGCCATTGATTATCAATTAATTAAAACCTTAATAAACAGCGGTATTTAGCCAAAAATTTATTTAAGTACTAATTGCACATAAAAATGCCCTTAAATAATTGTGGGAAACAAATTAATTCAAAAGGTCAAAATGAATCAAGTTAAAACAAATTAGATTATTTTAACCCATTTAATTTGTTATATCTGATTTATTTAGACTTGATGAAATAGTGTTTATTAAGTGAATTGGTTTAGGGAGGAGGAACAAATATTTCAACTTGAATTTCTTTGATTCATGTGTGTTTCCAGACATCCACACACTGCATTTCCACTATTTATTTATAAAATATCATTTCACTCCCTCTTGTACCATGATTCAGTCAGTCACAGGCATTTACTGTACCAGGAAATAAAAATAAAAACCTAATCCTAGCCTGATGCTACAGTAAACCTAGAGACAGACTGCTGACATGGGATCACTAATGGGTGTAACGGATAACAACAGTGACCCCTGCTGCCCATGACCTCAGAGAGGATGGACAATTCAACGACAAAAGTTAACTCACAGGCTGATGATGACATAAATAAATGAGTGAACTCTGGTAATCTGTATAGATGGGGCATAAACCCTAGTCTGTATATATGAATTCATGTTTGAAGTATGATCCACATTAGTGCAATAATTCTGTCATAAATTAAAACATTAAATTACTACTTGTTTACAGCAAAGATGCAAACACCCCCAAAAATAACACAAAAACAACCAGACCTGCTGCAAGATCTCTTGCAGAGACAACCTGGACACCTTCCCAGATATGATATCACATTATCAGAAAACAAGCTTGAGTTTTCTAGGTACCCCCTCCTGAGAACTTGGCCGACACCGTGCAGCATAACTGTTCAGCCACACGCAATTTCATAAACAAGTGGGCGAGATTAAAATGTGTACCTTGACGCATGGCAGAATATGAGTCATGATGATGGTCTCCCTGCTGTCTTCAGGCAAATTTTCACAGAATACTGCAGAGATAAACAGGCCATGAAATAATGTTGTGGCTGTTTTCATAGAGAAATCAGGCTTTGGGAAGCTGGCAGAGGGACACCTCACCTTTCACCTTGTTGGCAGCAGCAGCCCGGACCTCTGCCTCGCAGTCTTTCAACAAGTTCTGGAACGCCGGGACCAGATCGTTCTGAGTGATCTCTGGGCCAACTGCTTTTTGCAACTTTACACAAACACAAAAACATCCAGTTAGTCTAAGTCTCGGAGGAAACGTGGGTAACAGCCAAATATGCGTTTCATAAGTACCCACTTCTGAGAATTTGTCTGCCACCATGTAGCGCACCCTCCAGGACTTGTCCTCTGCGGCCTGACGTAAAGTGGGCATGACCAGAGCCTCCAAGTCTTCCTGCGGCAGGAGAGTGGCAATGCTGACACCAGCTTCTACCGCCAAAAGACGCACAGAGTCCTGCAGAGAAAAGTAAACATCTGGGTCAATGACAAAATAGAACAACCACGGGAAGAAAAAAAATAAATAAAGAAAAATCTTTTAAAAATCTTGTTCAAAACATATGTGCCAAGTTCTTGGAAATGTAATCTTTATATTCATGTTGGTTTTGAAAAATGCGTATACAATTAGGAAAAGTTTCAATTTAATGACTGTAGAAATGTCATGTGTGGTGTAACCAAGTAAAAAAAGGTAATGACATAAGTAATGACATTTTCCTGTATCTTAGTCATTATTTTCAAGTTTAAATATTTTTCAATGTTTTATTAAACAATTAGAAAAAATGTGGGTAGTGACTGATTACATGCAATCTGGATTACGTAATTCGATTCCTAAAACTAAGTACTTGATTATATTACGTTTTTAAATACTCTAAATCAGACTACAGTTACTATTTTATTTATGACATGATATTCTGACAGTGGCAGTAAATTATTCATAATTCATTGATTCTCCCTACTGTTTTATTTTGATTGTTTTTAGTTAAGCAACATAACACGACCAAGGGAGCTGTTTTGACGAATATTATCACGACTGCAAATGTAACATTAATTTTATATTTCAATAAACAAGTAGTTCATATTTAGTCACTTACATTTTAGACACAATATTGACTGTTTTTGTTCTGTTTCACCAATGAAAATAAGTCCAAACAAAGATCACAGCAGAACTATTGCGCATTCTCAAAGCAACAGCATTGTTTTGTTACTAAATGATCTGAACTAATCGGTTGAGTGAATGACTCAATGACTCACTCATTAAGTGACTTGCCGCCACCCACTGGCAGTTTAGTTTCATGTTTAGAAGTATCATTGCATTTTTTTCCCCAACATTTCTTATTTACACATTCAAAAATGTAAAACATTATTCTCATAACATTATTTATTGCAGTTTTGTAGTAATTTTTGTAATTCTGCAGTGTAAATTATTTAATTTGATTGGTAACAATTAGGGCTGCACGATTAATCGCATGCGATTGTCACGCGCATTTCGTCAGTAAAGCCGGTTCCCTGATTACCGCTAAATCGCCATCACCTGCTTTCAAATGGAGCGGCATTTAATAGACAGAGCCGTAGATCACTGACAAGCCACGCAATATTGCGTTCATTATCGAAGGCGATTCATCTGCGATATGAACGCGATATTGCGTGGCTTGTCAGTGATCTACGGCTTTGTCTATTAAATGGCGCTCCATTTGAAAGCAGGTGATGGCGATTTAGCGGTAATCAGGGAACCGGCTTTACTGACGAAATGCGCGTGACAATCGCATGCGATTAATCGTGCAGCCCTAGTAACAATCAAATTAAATAGCATCTTATTATAATTGAATTTATTGATCAAATGTAAGAATTTACATACATTTAGAATTTAGAAATAACACCCTGGGGTAAATATCAAAAATCGGCAAATGTGTACCAGCATACCTGCTCATCAGATGCTAGTGCTGTAAAGAGAGGAATGATGTCACTCTTAACATAGTCCAGCTCCAGAACCTTCGCAAACTCGCCTAGCTTAGAGGCGGCGGCACGACGCACCATGGGAGTGTCGTCCGAGCAAAGTGTGCGGAAGTGCCTGTAAAGACAACCATATCAATAAATACTAAACATGACCACAGTAATCAAGGTGATGCTGAAAGAGTATGTCATAAAAACAACGCATCATTTGAACTTACTGACGGATTTCCGCTTTAACAGTACTGGACACACGTGGGTAGCAGACGCTAAACAGCCCACAGGCAGACGTTCGGGAGGTGAACCAGTCCCCGCTGGCCAAACGCTTCACAAGTGGTACAAAATGCACCTCTAGGTCTACAGGGGAATGTTCCTGAGAGATCTTTCGCAGAGACTCCACGGCCTTGTCCCGCACGACCGTTTCCTCCACTGTGGCCAAACTCTCCAGGGGAGGCTGAGGAGAAAAAGTGCAGGATGAAAATATGCATGTGTTTTGACTCTAGATTGCTACATTGCTAAAATCTGATCTGGTCATTATTTAACTGATTTATTTGCCTCTTATCACTTACCAAGAGACAGTGCACAAACTCTGGGCCTCCAACAAGTACAGTGAAGCTCCCGAGCTGCTCAGCCAAGGCAAGAAGAACTTCATCCTCATCATATATGGTGTCTACAGATGAAGGGATGTCAGTTTAGCTAATTTACATTTTAATTCTTACCAAAAGAAAGTGTAACTGATGTCAAGATCTTTGAAAGAACATCAAAAGGTTAAATAAATAACAGTACAACATTACAAAATAAATATATTTTACTAGATTTTCTCTTCCCATGCATTTCATTATATTTAATTGCACATATGTTTTTGGATGTAAGAGTAGTTTTATGAAAACAAACATAAAACCCAATTAATATACCAAAAGTTTGCCTGTGAATCAAGAAAAAACCCAGTCTGATATTTTAGTATAAAATTAAAATTTCTATTATAAATACACATTTAAAAAATGTAATAATAATAATAATAACAATAGTTATAGTGAATGATTCATTCATGCACTGCATAAAAAATAAAAAATAAAAATAAAAGTGTCAAAACTTTTGAAACCAAAGACTGTACGTCACAATATGGAAGAAAACATCTGCCGCTACTTTTGTTACATCACCACTATTATTGCAGATTAAAAACCCAATACATTTATTTCCAATATTAAATGTGGAAAAAAAAAATATATATATAAAATATATGATATATTTCATTTATTAGCAAAAATCAGCAGATCACATCAAAAAAAAAAAAAAAACATGTTGATGACTGATGAGTAATGATTAAAAAACAAAAGCTATTTAGCCATTCATTTGTATCAGAAATCAAAGATTTAAAAAAATTGTCAATGGTTCATAATCGGAGCGAATGCAGATGGATGGATTGAATTCTTACCAGTGAGGAAGGGCAGTAGTTCAGTCCTTGTTCTCTCCACACCCAGAGCCAGAGCAATAGTGGACAACTTCTTAATACTGTTCAACCGCAACTGAGGATGTGCACAGATTTACATTAACAGTGACGAAAAAGGATGCAACCCTGCCTTAAATTATATTTTATTACTTTATGCATACAGATCTAGGTCAGTGGTGACTCTAATTCAGTGAATCTCAACCTTTTTTGAATAATGGACCCCTGTCATATTTGGAACCATCCTCAAGGACCCCAGAATAAAATTGGCTCATTGATATCATTAATGCCTTTGTGACGACAAATACAATCAAGTATAATTTACTACTACGTTAGTTGACTTGTTCTATATTTTGTCATTTCGTCATTATATTATACATATCTTCTTTTATGGGAACATGTCAAATGACAAAATATACAAAAATTCATATTCAGATATTTTATAAGGACCCCCTGGCATTATGTCAAGGACCACTAGGAGTCCATGGACCCCTGGTTGAGAAACACTGCTCTAATTCACAGTACTGGAGGACAGTCGAGGTTCTCAACACTGCACATTTTGGGATGACTCCTTCACACACATCATTAGTAGAGGCTTCAAGAGCTGACTTGGGTGTGTCAGGAAAGGTAGACATAGAAAATGTGATCTGTCGGTGCAGAATCTAGAACCATAGAGCTGGGTAATGTCAAACTCGTGGCGTGTACACCTTTTAACACGCCAAAAATGCCGTCAAAGAAGGCAGTCCACAACGTTTTTTATAGACACAGCCGTTCAATTTCAGGATTATTATGACGGCCAACTTCTATCCACAAGTTTCATTCTATGGATCAAGTATAAATAAAATAAAACACCTTAATGCAATTTGATACTTTTCTGGAAAAAAAAAACTACAAGGAGGAAACATAAGGAGAAAAAACGAGTTCTTTTGTAAACGAATCGCTGTATGAGAACCTCGGTTAGCGGGTAATGATGGAGGATGCTAATAAAACGAGATTTTTTAATACACATAAATCAAACACAGCTTATCTTAGACTAATGTCTACCTGAACATCTTCATTTCTCAGTTCATCGATTAAAACCGCGATGGGATAAAGCGAATCGTCTCCCTCTGCTCCTGCCATTTTTAGACCTGGATCACCGCAGAGAAGCTGTGCTGCCCTATTTCCGCCCGACACACAGGCTGATGGGAAAACACCCAACAAATTTAAAGTCCTGTTACAGAGCGAGGTCTGCATTGGCCTACATAAAAAATAAATAACACAAAAATTAAAATTACGAAAAATGGTTGTAATATAATATAAATATATTGATTAATATATTTTAAAGCCAGAGGCTAATTCACATTGGGTTCCTTCTGGAATTTCCTATGGGTTTTTAGAATGGCAGTTTTGGATTTATGAGTAAGATAAGGACATTCACACTTTTGATTTACAACATGAATTTCAGACAGTCATACCTAAAAGGTAAACTGTTTAAACTTTAAAAACCTAAGTTATTAATACGTTGTTATGGACTACAATGTTCATCTGATTCTCGAAGCACATAAAATGAAATTAATGTGGTAGTAGTTGTCGTCTTTTGTAGAAACTTGTTAGCAACTAAATACCTTATAGACTGTAGTAAAAAAAAAAAAAAAGCAGCAGCTTTGAAATTCATTTCTATTCAATGAAAGTGAACAACTCACTAATGGGAAAAAATTTAGAATACCTGGAATATAGCGTATGAGTCATATGCACTATTGTAGTATTTCTAGAATACTTTTATAGTGAAGTTGAGTAAAGAATGTGACCGAATGTTTATTTTTGTGTGAATCACTAAAAAGTTCACAAGATACTGGTTGAAAGGTTTTAAGGTTATTGTTAAAGGGTTAGTCCATCCAAAAATTCTGTCATTAATTACTCACCCTCATGTCGTTCCAAACCCGTAAGACCTTTGTTCATCTTCAGAACACAAATTAAGATATTTTTGATGAAATCCGAGTGGTTTCTGATCCCCATAGGAAGCAATGCAATTTCCACATTCAAGGTCCAGAAAGGTAATAAAGACCTCGTTAAAATAGTCCAGTGGACTACAGTAGTTCAACCGTAGTGTTATGAAGTGATAATGATCGGCTCCTGTGAGGTGAAAAGCGTCTGCCAATAACGAGTCGGCGTTCTGTATTCAACTTACAAAGAAAGTATAAACTGGCGTCATATTAGTTAAGCTTTTTCCGTAAGTTGAATAGGGAAGGCGTAGGATGTAGCGTAAGCTTTTTGAACTGCGAGAGTTTTACACTTTCTTCGTAAGTTGAATACGGAAGGCGGTCTGGTGGAAGCTAGATATTTTACTTTATAATTTGTTAAATATGGATATTTTTTTACACAAATGCATTGCTTCGCTTCAGAAGAACCCCCGGAGCCGTGTAAAGTACGTTTATGATGGATGGATGTGGATGGAAGCACTTTCTTCAGCTCGTACTCATTGGTATCGCTCACTGCCATTATTAAGTTTGGATGCGTCAGGATATTTATTAACATATCTCCAATTGTGTTCATCAGAAAGAAAAAAGTCATACACATCTAAGATGGCTTGAGGGTGAGTAAAGCTTGGGGTAATTTTTATTTTAAAGTGATATAATCCTTTAAGGTTGAACCACTGTAGTCACGTGGACTATTTAATGATGTCTGACCTTGAATGTGGTAATTCCGTTGCTTTCTATGGGGGATCAGAAAGCCCCGGAATTTCATCAAAAATATATGAATTTGTGTTCTGAAGATGAATGAAGGATGTGTGTGGAACATGAGGGTGAGTAATTAATGACAAAAATTAAATTTTTTTGGGTGCACTAACCCTTTAAATGGTGCCAGGAAATCCTAGGGGAGAAACATAGTATTGTTGATTTAATATTTTCGAAAACACAAATGAATTGGAGTTCTTTATATTTATATAAAAATAAAATATGGAATTCTTTATTTTGACAAATCTTTATTATTTCCATCCAGTCCAATGATATTAAACCAGATATAATATTAAATATCCACATTCTGGGCAATCTACATTCTGTTTAGTTCGGTATATGACCCTAAAGAGCATGCAGAGGGGGGCTGTCAGCTGTTAATAATCAAGTAGCTGGAGGCCACTCCGAATGACGTCAAGCATTCCTCGCTCACATCAGGCTCTCTCTGATCCAGCCCTGCCTCAGATCGCCTGTATACTCTCTCCTCAGATGCCTCCCTCATATTTTCCACTCTGAGCTTATTAATGTTAGAACATGATTCCTGTACTCTCTCCTCAAAGGTTCAGGCCCCTCCAGGTGTGTGCAGACCACCCTTGGCCCTTGTTGTTTATATAACATTAGGCTAAGCTCTTTCATGCACTCCATGCTTTTTAAGAACCACCAGGAAGGAAGAGATTGAGCCTGCACCCCCTACACCCTCATCTCAAGGATAAACATGATCTTGATGTACATGCATACTTAAGCCTGCGTGGATAGTGTCTGTGCCTGTTTCACATATGAGAAAACCAGAATATAACATTCTTTATACTCAAGGAGAGCAGGGATAATGACACTTTTTTGTTTTTGCAAATTTATTCAGAAAATATTTAGCCTAAAAATTGATATTTTGCCTTATGTTGGAATGGCGTTTAATTATAAAAAAAAATTGTCCGGGGCCCCTTGAATTTTGGTAAAATCTCTGTATTGTGCATTAAATTATTACCTATATTATATTTACTAGGCATTACATTTACACCTACATGACAATCTGTTAATATATTTTCATTTTTAGTTATCTCTGGGTATACGAGGACACATCAGCATCTTAGCTAAGCTGTATTTGAATAAATTACTTTATCATGTCTGATTAGATGTTGTTCTTGTACTGCTGGTGAAAAAGGATAGTCATTACTTGGAAAAGAACATTTGTTCTTTGAATTAATCCCCTTTTGCTGTCTTGTTCCCTGATGTATTGCTCCAAAAATACATGGGAGAATCCTGACATGCAATTTTCTGCAATTTTAGAGTTCAATTTTCACAGCTAAGATTTCATTTAGTGTATGTGAAATTACCACATATGCTGATGACCTTTAAAATAAAAAGTAAAATCACAGTACATTTGCCAAACTGGCATAAACATAATTAACTGCAGGCAGATGAACCTATCCTGGTGGGTATGATGTCAGCAGTTAATTGGATGAATGTTCATCCAGTGGAAATACATTTAGCCTCACACCTCAGACATCACTGTTCGCTCAACTTCTAGACCACGGACCACCAACTTAGAATGAATGACTCATGCCTGAAGATGTGGGCTGGTGACAGGTTACAATTTAGAGTGAGCGGTGCTGCCGGTGATCACCATTCAAATAGGACACGGATGTCAGGTTCAATATTACGGATGAGTATTGTACATTTGTTGGTGCACAATGAGCATGATGTTGGTGAGTCATTTTTCAAAAATAGCCAGCAAGTAGGCACAGTGAGGGAAAGGAAGCAAAGGAAGAGAATGGTGGCTCAGGGTCACAGAAAATGGAGGACAGATGTAGTTGCTTGACTTGTCATATGGTCCATTTGTGAAATGAATGCAACTTTTTTTCTGAATAACCTTTGCTGTTACAACCCTTCTCCATTGTAGACCAAATCCTGAGCATTCAGCTCCAATATACAGATTTAAAATGGTCTGTTTTTTTGTTTTGTTTTGTTTTTTATTGAAAAACACAGTTTCACAGTAAATTTAACGCATTGGCATTCAGTCGTAGAACCCGGAAGCTCTGCACTGTGTTTACAATGTGAACAGCGTAGGAGACTGACAGGGAAGAGAAATAAAATTGATGAATAAAGTCATTATGTTTTGTGCAAAAAAAAAAAAAGTATTCTCGTCGCTTCATAACATTAATTTTGAACCACTGTAGTTAGATGGACTATTTTAACGATGTCTTTAGTACCTTTCTGGCCCTTGAAATTGGTTATGATGTTGCTATCTATAGGTCATAAAGCTCTCGGATTTCATCAAAAATATCTTAATTTGTGTTCCGAAGATGAACGAAGGTCTTATGGGTGTGGAACGACAAAAGGGTGAGTAAGTAATGACAGAATTTTCATTTTTGGGCGAATTAACCCTTTAAAATGGTGTGTTGTTCATGAACGACACAGTTCCACATTAAATTCAGCCTAATGTACCATTTTTGGTTAACCTGGAAAGGTTTTTTTTGGGAAATAAATCATAGTTGTATTATAGTAGTACGGTAGTACCACTAACCATTCTGCAACTATTTTGCAACTTAACTTTTTTTGCAAAAGATGAGCACTAGATAGACACACAGTTCATTAGTTTTATACAAAGACAGCCATGTTCATGTAGGCAATAACTAGTTGCAAGATGTTCATATGAATTGAAGATAAACAAATATGTTTGTTTAAAAGATGATGCACGGCCAACCTCCCCCTCATATTTGCACAGCTTATAAAAGTGCGTTGCTATGTTTGTTTGACGTGAACTGGGAGAAGATTTGAGGAGANAACTTCTCCTCGGTGAAAATCTGATAACAGACACTGCAGAACCTTCCAGAGCAGAGCAGTTTAGTACTATTCAATCATCCGTCAGATGATGCACGGCCAACCTCCCCCTCATATTTGCACAGCTTATAAAAGTGCGTTGCTATGTTTGTTTGACGTGAACTGGGAGAAGATTTGAGGAGAGACCAGAAACGGAGCAGCTGCTGCCACAGACCAATTAGCTGGAGACTCGTTCTGCTCTTCTGAATCAATTACTGCAGCCATTTAGCAGCAGAGGCAGACTATGGGCTGAGCTGACACTCGTTGACGTCAAACCTGCGTCCCATAAGGCTGTGCAGGCGGAGGTGTGATAGCAGGGATGTGAAAGTGAGGGAGGGCAGGGGGTTGACTGCTCAAATCAAGCCTTCTTGAAAGCTCTGAAAGCTGTTTTCCCCCCTGGATCATACATCCATTTCCTCCTCCCTTTTCTGAGTATGGCAAAGATTTGTATTGACGTCACGGTGTGAGGCCTATGAGTGTTTAACAGAGGTGATGAAGAAGCACGGTGTTGCTGATAGGTGTTTTTTGGGCCTGAATGTGCCCTGGATTACTTTGAACTGAACACAAGGGACAGCTTGCTCAAAAACCTTTTATGTTATGAAACAACACAGCAGAGTGTGATCTTTGAGGCAAAGGCCAGGCAAGAGCTGTTATGAAACCCAGGCTGTAATAAGGTTATCGGTCTGGTCCAATTTTTACAGTAGACTTTCATTACACAATTTAAAACATATTAGTGATAGCCTTGACAAGCAACCAGAACACCTTAGCAACTGCCTAACAACATGCTAAAACCACTCAGAACTCTTTAGTAACCACCTAGCAATGCATTAACCACTCAGAAAACCCTAGCAACAGCATAGCAACATGCTAAAAACTGAAGAAGAAAAAACACATCAGCATGCTTAAAAACCACTCTGAACTCCTTAGTAACCACTTATTGTAGCAACTAGGGCTGGGCAATGACACAAATTTTATGATTCGATTCAATTTCGATTCACAAGCTTGCGATTCGATTCGATACTGATTAATTGGGAATTTGGGGCCTCTCCCAAAAGGATAGCAACAAAAAATATAAACTAATGCAAAACTGTACAGGGAACTCCAGTTGGTAGCTACATCACTATAATATTAAAGGTTACAGTTAACTGATTTGTAGGCTACTTACATTTAAATTACACATGAGGAAGTTTTTATTATAATAACTTTATAATACTACATTTTTTTATTACATAATTATGTTTCTACTCAGTATTTTTTTTTAATATAAACATTTACATGGTGGCTGTGACGGATTTATTCAAACACATATTGAAGAACAGGTTATGTAGAATTATAAATATGCAATATAAAGCATATTTATCAAAATGCTTCTCTCTAATTTTTCTAGCTGACAATGAGTTTTTGGGCATTGAATGGCTTTTCTAAAGTAGGCTAAATGTAACATTACATGACATTGTTTACAAGGTGTTTTAGGGTGCGTTCACACTTGTGGTTCGGTTCGTTTGGTTCATTTGATCCGGACCAAAGAAGAAAAAATTTTTTTTTGTTTTGGTCCGATTAGCATTCAGATTGGCAATTTTATCACCGAACCAAAAGATACCGAACCTAAAGGCATAGGGATACATTCACAACCTGATTGGTCGGATTTTATGACGTATTGCCTATTTTGAGACGAAACTTACCGAACATCCAAAACAATGCTGTGTGCTGAGGTAAATGCGCTCGTTGTGTGTGCGTAGCCTGCATGTAATGGTATTTTGGCCAGCTGGGAACTCTTGAAGAGCTTATAAAATGTGTCATTTATTGTTTGAATTCCCTAATAAAATTGACAGAATTTGAAAACTGACACGTTGTTTCATATCAGAAGTAACAAAGCAAGTACAAAATAAAAATTCTAAAAACACCTTGGTAACCACCCAGAATACCCTATAGCTACAGCCCATCAACATGCTAAAATGTTCCGAAAATGAACGAAGGTCTTACGGGTTTGGGACGACATGAGGGTGAGTAATGACAGAAATAACATTTTTGGGTGAACTAACCCTTTAACAAGCACCCTGAACACCATAGTAACCACAAAAAAACACTCAGAACATTTTAGCAACCACCTTGCGATACATTAACCACTCAGAACACTGTAGCAACCACATAGAAACATACTAAAAACCACTCAGAACACCTTTGCAACCACCCAGAACTTCCGAACTACTGCACATCATCATGACAAAAACCAGTCAGAACTCCTTAGCAATCCCCTAGCAACATCTTAGCCACCAAGAACACTAGAGCAACTGCATAAAACAGTCAGAACACCTTAATAACCACCCAGAACATCCAAGCAACCGGATAGCAACATTTTAAAAACCACTTAGAACACTTTAGCAACACCCTGGCAACAACCCACAAAATTCCACCACTGTAGGTTTTTCTCTCTCTTCAGAATCAGGTTACAACAATCAAATTTGAAGATTTAACTGATGTCAAGGTCAAGGTAATGTGTGTTTGACACTCAATGTGTATTTATCTACATCTAATGAAGATGAATACTTGAGGACACTTGAGAGTGAGTGCTCTCTTTCTAGTTTTGCTAGATAAATGCCCCACATTTTTAGTTTTTCAAAATGTTGTCATTTGAGAATGCTTCTTTTGAACGCATTCACACATGATATGCACATCCTCAGCAGTGATGTTGGTGTAGCCTCCAGTAGTGTCAAGAGAATCCAAATCCTTTACGTCAGGTTGCCATGGCAATGGCAGAAGATTGACTCATGATTCACTTGGTGGCTAATTGAAGTAAGGTCTGTGAGAGGGTCAGCCTGGATGCACAACTGATTTGGAGAGCAATCCAGGAAATAGCGTGTGTTCAGAGCACGGGCTGCAGGAGCTGTCGATTAACCTTGAAAGGTTCTCAGCAGAGGGCATGTTAATGAGCACCATGGGGTCCACCATACTTAAACCACATGTCATTTGACTTCACCTTGAGAAAAATTTGCTATAATTGTGTGTCTATTTAGACAGTATAATAAGAGTTTGAATGGGTTTTCTATGCTAAACTGTAGCTGCATTCACTGCTGCACTTTAGAAAGCCTAATTATGACCATCTTGATACTATTAATAGTATTAATAAGTATTACATAGCGGTCACATTTACCGTTATTTGGCGAAATTTCAAGGCAAAGTCCATTTAAAATCCATTAAAGGTGTGGTCTTGTCACAGTAACGAAATTTTGTGAGCAAAAAAGGTCCATTATCTGCAGTGTACTTTTAGATGAGTGGTGTGAATCTGAACAAGGAAACACGTCACGAATGAAAACAAACTGAAAGTCCACGAACAAAACTAAACAGAATGGTGACGTAACGCCCCCTCTGACAAGGCACGACCTCGGGCCATAACAGAGTGACACAATGGGAGGGATGGAGGGGGTTCTGGAGGGGGACAAGGAGATGGCGAAACGATGCGGGGAGGCAGAAGAGAAGGGATGGTGGCAGGATGTGGCAAATGGATGGTGATGGCAGGACGATGAGACCCAGGGATGGTGATGGTGGGACGACAAGACCCCGATGTAGACATGGAGGTGTCCTGATGGCCCAAACTCAGAGCTCCCCAGAGCCGACAGCCCATGGCAGAGACAAAAGCGAGAGGAGTCAAGATGTAGAAGGCTGCCGACATCTGAGGGACGACCAACGGAGACGAGGGCCCAGGATCCGATGGCGCAGACGGCTGAGTGACTTCGTTGGTGCTGGCAACCCAGGCGATGTCACGGCGATGAGCGTCGCAGATGGAGCCAGAGCACCCGAGGACTGGGGCGACGGCAGTGAGACCGAGGACAGAGGCGATGTTGAAGGGAGGAAGGAGCCCGCTGCAGCCATAGGGGAGAAGGGACAGAGTATAGCGGACGAAGGAGCTGAAGGTGGGAGAAGCCAGGACGGAGCCGAGAGGTCGACGGGCCGAGATGGAGTGAGGGAAACTGAGACCAGAGGTGGAGCCGCAGGATCCTCTGGCTCAGGTGCTGCAGGCATTCGAAGTCCTGACAGGGCATCTCTAGAGACGGAGCAGGGCTGTAAACTTCTAGCAGTGGCGGGGCTGGAGGACTGGCTGAGCTCTGTGAAGGGGGTGACATCAGACTGGACAGGATGATGGTGAGTAGGGCACAGTCCACACAAATCAAAGAGAAGAATAAATCAGCGTCCATTTTGTTCATAATGCTATCTTTAAACAGCGATGAAGGAGATGATACAGGGTGGGCTTGGGTGGGGATCGTCTCGTTCCCTCTGCTCACACCCCTGGTCAGACTTGCTTGGGGGCTTTACATTCCGGGTGATGGTGATCGCTGGCCTCTTATCCTCGGGCTCTGGCTCACTCGTCGTGGCAGATGGTCCCTCAACGTCTGCGGGGGGCTCTCACGCATTCTCAGCGGTCGAAGGTGGTAACTTAGGCTCTGGGTCTGGCTGGGTTCTGGATCGGGCAGCATGCTCTCCAGACACTTCAGCACGGCTTCCCTCCAATTCAGTCCGGTGGTGTTTGGGAGGTTGATGGGGCTGTGAAAGTTCATAAACTGTGAACAGTAGTAAATGGTACCACACTTTTACAATTGTAATCAATGCAATCAGGAATTTCAACTGCCGGCAGGGTTGCCAGGTCTGCGCAACAAAACCAGCCATGTAAACTAAAGTAGCCCAATTGCGGGGGAAAACTGCAGACTTGGAAACACTGACTGCTGCTAAAGAATTTCCACAGTTTTGCAATGAGTTCATGTTGGTCACATGAATTTGCCTTAATGACCAACAAAAAGCTCCTTGGATTGAAAGTGACATCTGTGTGAGCTGTACTTCATACATTGCTACACTACTGACAATGGACCCTTTTGCCTGGACATTTAATAGTGTTTTACCTTTACCTGCCATCTTTTATTGTTGCCATGAGAAACTATTATTGAAGCAAAATGAATGACTGACCACATAACCGATAAAGTAAGTGATTCATAATGAAACTTACTGGAGGGACTCACCACACTTCAGTACCTAATTTGAGGATGTATCACACTTCCTCTGTTTGGCCTATTGTAGTCATGTTCAGGATATGATCTTTTTCTAGGTCTGATAAATGATAGCCTACTTATCAGCCGCCCCCAAGAACGAACCTGAATGGGATTTTGTAATCACATGACTGGTGACTCACAGATATGATGTCAAGGAAGAGCTAAAAGCATGTTAGTTTAATCTCTACCTATATGCAATTTACGCAGTGATTCACACATTAGATCCTCTGTAAACCATACTAACGTCTTATACATAACCCCAGCCAAACCAATAGATCATAGATTACATTTAAGTAAAATCTGTAGATCAGTGTTTCCCAACCCTGTTCCTGGAGGCACACTAACAGTGCACATTTTCCAAATCTTCCTAATCAAACACCTGATTCAACTCATCAGTTCGTTAGTAGAAACTCCAAGACCAGAAATATATGGTTCAGATAAGGGAGACATTCAAAATGTGTACTGTTGGTGTGCCTCCAGGAACAGTGTTGGGAAACACTGCTGTAGATCATTCTTCTATAATGTGTTTTGCTATTACAAGGAATAGCTTGACATAATACAACTCATTTTCTGGTAATGCCATCTTATGATACAGGTAAGCATTTCTACGCCAATATGACGTAAGTAAGAAATAATCTGCCGGCAGAACTCAATAAAGAATGATTAGGCCTATTAGATTTACCTGCATGGCTAAAATGGTTTTGACATTGTTAACTTGTAGAAGGAACATGCCTCACATAATTGTGTAATTGAAGGGTAATGTGAACTTATTAAAGATCAAATGAAAAACATTTGAGGTCAGTGTTCTTCCTTCCAGGTAAAATTACTGAGGTTCTTCTTCACTGTGTTCAGATTTTTACTGAACAAACAAAGTATAAGTGATTCCCCAGGGGAAGATTTTGCTATAGATAAATGATTACTTTGATAACCAAAAATTATAGGGATGTCAAAAGATCAAATACAGATCATGTTCAGTTACACAGTACCGTTCAAAATGTTCACCAATGCTGCATTTATTTGATCAAGAATACAGTAAATTTAAATATATTTTAAAATGTACTATATTCCTGTGATGGCAAAGCTGAATTTTCAGCAACCATTAGGCCCACTCCAGTCTTCAGTGTCACATGATTCTTCAGAATTCATTCTAGTTTGCCGATTTGCTGCTCAAGAAACACATTTCTTATATATTATCAATGTTGAAAACATTTGTTTTTGTGGAAATATTTTTGTGAAACATTTTTCCAAGATTTTATTATTGATAGAAAGTTCAAAAGAACAGCATTTAGTTTAAATCTAAATTGTAGGATTATAAATGTCTATACTTTCATTTTTGATCAATGTAATGCACTGAATAAAAGTAATAATTTCTTACTGACCCCAATCTTTTGAACGTATATAGGACTAATGAGTTTCACGTGAGATTCATCCGTTTCTGGTTTCATCTGGTTTAAAAACTTTTTAGTATTATTAATTTGTATAGGCCTAGATGACACATTTTTTTAACCGCTTTGATTAGTCTTTCACAATTTCGGCCCATCAAATGTTTCAATTAATCATAAAACTAAAGGAAAAACACTTTCTCAAAATTACTCTGTTTTTCACCTACAACCCTGCTGAAAAATCCAGCTAAAACCAGCCTAAGCTGGTCAGGCTGGTTTTAGCTGGTCTCCCAGCCTGGTCATAGCTGGTTTTTCAGGCTAGTTTTAGAGGGGTTTTGGTTAGTTGACCAGGCTGGTCTTAGCTGGTCTCCCAGCCTGGTCATAACTGGTTTTAGAGGGGTTTTGGTTAGCTGGTCAGGCTGGTTTTAGAGCGGTTTTGGGTAGCTGATCAGGCTGGTCTTAGCTGGTCTCCCAGCCTGGTCATAGCTGGTTTTAGAGGGGTTTTGGTTAGTTGACCAGGCTGGTCTTAGCTGGTCTCCCAGCCTAGTCATAACTGGTTTTAGAGGGGTTTTGGTTAGCTGATCAGGCTGGTCTTAGCTGGTCTCCCAGCCTAGTCATAGCTGGTTTTAGAGGGGTTTTGGTTAGCTGACCAGGCTTCTTAG
Source organism: Anabarilius grahami (assembly GCA_003731715.1). Lineage (NCBI taxonomy): Eukaryota > Metazoa > Chordata > Actinopteri > Cypriniformes > Xenocyprididae > Anabarilius > Anabarilius grahami. The sequence continues at coordinate 421,920 of RJVU01011283.1, read as the reverse complement.
CTGGTCTCCCAGCCAGGTCATTGCTGGTTTTAGAGGGGTTTTGGTTAGCCGGTCAGGCTGGTTTTAGAGGGGTTTTGGTTAGCTGGTCAGGCTGGTCTTAGCTGGTCTCCCAGCCTAGTCATAGCTGGTTTTAGAGGGGTTTTGGTTAGCTGACCAGGCTCTTAGCTGGTCTCCCAGCCTAGTCATTGCTGGTTTTAGAGGGGTTTTGGTTAGCTGACCAGGCTGGTCTTAGCTGGTTTTAGAGGGGACTCGTTGTTTTTAGTTTAATTACCATTTTAATTTGACTAATTTGTCGCTAAACTGGACAAAAACCACATCACAGTATGAAAATCGGACAGTCACAGCCACAAGAGACCAAAAGGGCACAGCCTTTAACGGATCAGCCAGAAATTCCCTCAGAAAAAATGCAGTCTGAACAGCGTGTTCCCCTAAGCTGCGTTTTAATGACCGTTTTTACCTATAAGACACGGAACAACTTAATCTCAGCTGATGAAAGCTAGCCACATTTAATTTGATTTCATTATGAAGCTTGGCAGCTTGAAAGTGTTTGATAATTTTCAGAGTTGTTTTGGGTCGTCGTGCCAGGCTGTTAGGAAAGGGCGCCGTTCATTGCCATAGAGACGCAATGTTCTTTACGCCGACTGCTCCGTGTTTACAGCAGAAGATGGCAGCCGGTGATCAGGATAATGAGCGGTCACTCAACCCACACAGATACATACCGCTCGTACAACGCACGTGGACTCGGTGAACACTGACAAACAAGTGAACTCTACTTGCTACTAATAAAATATCCGTTCCTTCCAAAGGCAACTTTAATGATATATTTATATGATATAAATGCTTGACCTTTGGTAGTTTAGTGCAAATTAATCAGTGAAAGCACACACATTAGCAAGGGGAAGTAGCCATTATCCGTGAATGTCGGAAGTAAACAGTAGCGAAATACCATTTACTGTAGGTGTTTACAAGCGAACGTACAAAACAAGTCGTTAAAAGACAATCAGGCAGCCTAGATTTGAGATTGTCGTCTGATAGTACAACAGTGCCACCTTCTGGGCCACTGCCATATGACATAACTATTCAGTCTACACTAATGCTGTTTGGCAAAAACAACAATTGGATTGTTGTAACTGGCAGGTTCAAGTATGAGGTATGATAGAATACAAGTATATTTAAAAAAATCTTTTCACTTGTTTCACACATGGCAGAAAGATACCTGAGTTTTTTCTATGATAATGGCAATAATTGTTCAGTCACACTAAGCATAAAAAACATTCTAAGATATTTAAAATGTTAAGAAAATATAACCTCATAAAATTAGACAAATTCTCTCGGATGCAAACATGATGAAAAAGCATCAAGTATCTGTTTGGAGAGGTATAAAGATCAAGTTATTGACTCCAGACCCATTATCAGAGTCTTCTAAATATGAGACGCACAATTACAAATATGTGTCTACAGTCAGGTAGATTGAAAAGTCAAGCATCAGAGCTCTCCTCTGATCTCTCCTCATTCGCCACTTTCCAGTTTTTCCGTTTTTTCCGCTGAGGCTCAGTCAGTGTGTCTGTTTCAGGGCAGTCTCTCTTCCTCTTCGTTCTCGTCCTTGTGTCTGATCGGCTGTCCTCTGTGCTGCTGTCCTCTGTTCTGTCTTTGTTTTTGTGATCCTTTTTCCTACGCTTGCTTTTGCCTCCCTTCCTCCTCTGTTTCCTCCTCACAGTGTCCTCTGCATCGCTGCAGGTCTCAGAGCCCGAGGCCACGGTCCTCTTCCTCTTCTTCTCTTTTTTCTTTTTCTTCTTCTTAGATGACTTCTTGGAAGATTTATCTATGTCAGAGTCTAGTTTGTTCTTGTGTTTTCTCCTTCTGTGTTTACGATCACTGCAGTCTTTTTCTCTGGAATAAATTAATATAGTTTTAAACACAAAAAATATGCTGCTAATTTAATATATTTAGAATATAAATTTATTATATATTTAATATTTATATTATTTTAATTAATTAATTGAATGGTAACACTTTACAATAAGGTCTCTTTTGTTAACACTAGTTAATGCATTAACATGAACAATGAGCAATACATTTGTTAGTTTTTATTATTCTTTGTTAATGTTAGTTAATAAACATTCAGTTGTTCATGTTAGTTCACAGTGCATTAACTTATCTTAACAAATATAACTTTTAATTTTAATAATGTGTTAGATTCTATTACTTTCAGTTATTATAAGTTTTTCTTTTGTGGCCTTCCTAAAATGCAGCTTCCCCTTTCTCTTTTGCTCATTGGATGAGGATGTGGAGTGATATATTTCATCATCACGGGTATTGTTGATGTTAGAAACTAAGATTCTTAGTTTATGTTAACTAAAGTAGTTAACTAATGAAACCTTATTGTAAAGTGTTACCAATTAAATTACAATGGGGCAAAAAAGTATTTAGTCAGCCACCAATTGTGCAAGTTCTCCCACTTAAAAAGATGAGAGAGGCCTGAGAGGCCATCATAGGTACATTTCAACTATGAGAGACAAAATGAGAAAAAAAATCCAGAAAAATCACATTGTCTGATTTTTAAAGAATTTATTTGCAAATTATGGTGGAAAATAAGTATTTGGTCAATAACAAAAGTTCATCTCAATACTTTGTTATATACCCTTTGTTGGCAATGACAGAGGTCAAACGTTTTCTATAAGTATCCACAAGGTTTTTACACACTGTTGCTGGTAGTTTGGCCCATTCCTCCATGCAGATCTCCTCTAGAGCAGTGATGTTTTGGGGCTTTCAAAACACTGCTTCATGAAGCTTCTGAGCTTTATGAATCTTTGGTTTCAAATTAGTGATTCGGATCTCCTATCAAACGGCTAAACTGCTGAAATCACGTGACTTTGCTGCTCCGATTCACTGATTCGATTCTTAAAGCTCTTTTGAAATCGGCCCATATAGATATGGTTGAAAAGTCGTTATTTTGTTTTTTTGGCGCACAAAAAGTATTCTTGCCGCTTTATAATATTAAGATAGAACCACTGAACTCACATGAACTTTTTCAAATATGTTTTTAGTACCTTAATGGACCTTGAGAGTTTGAATGGCATTGCTGTCTATAGAGTCCTCACTGACATTTACATTTACATTTACATTTATGCATTTGGCAGACGCTTTTATCCAAAGCGACTTACATTGCATTATACTATNGTTCTGAAGATGAACGAAGGTCTTACGGGTGTGGAACGACATGAGGGTGAGTAATAAATGACATTATTTTAATTTTTGGGTGAATTTACCCATTAAGATTATTTAATTCTTCAGATTATAGAAGTAAATTCAAATGTGAACAGGGATCTTTAACCTTTGTTTTTAAATGCTTTATGATGATGGATACATTGCAAAGCTATCAAAAACAATCATATGTCATATGTCATATGTTTGTATATTACATTTTAATTTTACTGCTAGAATATTTAGAATAATTTTTAAATGGTTTATTTTAAGATCAGATGAAAATAAATTACTATAACAGGGATCTTTAACTTTTGAATTTACAAGCTTTGTTATGATGGATATGTTGCATACACTAAAAAATGCTGGGTTAAAAACAACAAGTTGGGTTGAAAATGGACAAACCCAGCAATTGGGTTGTTTTAAACCAGTGGTTGGGTTAAATGTTTGCCCAACCTGCTGGGTAGTTTTATTTAACTCAACTATTGTTTAAAAATTGCTGTATTGCTTGCTTAAAATGAACCCAAAATATGTTGGAAATTAACATTTATTAATATGTTTAATAAATGAAAATGTATTAGTAAGTTTAATGAATAATAATTAAACATTTATTAAATTGCTTATTAATAAATGTTCACCTTTTGATTATTATTGTGGCCTCTAGTAATTTATTTTAAGCAGCCATATAGTAATTTTTAAACAATAGTTGGGTTAAATAAAACTGCCCAGCACGTTGATCAAACATTTAACCCAAACGCTGGGTTTGTCCATTCTCAACCCAACATTTTTAGGGTGTAGCTATTAAAATAACCATTACTGATGTACAGAGTCATATATTTGTACATTGCATTTTAATTTTATTTTCAATGAAATTGATTTGATTTCAATGTAATCATCAAACAGTAATGGACCCCCGCAGTAACACCACAGACCGCGTTAAAGACCCCTGCTCTTTAAAAACCCCACAACAATATGCTAAACATTCATGAGGTGGAAGGACAGCTTCTCCTTACCCATCAGAATGAAATTCCTCTGGATAAAGCTCCTTAAAGCCACTGTGGCCCCACCTGAGGAGACATAACTGTGTGTCACAGGAAATGCCTCTGTTTCCATGTTTCAAACAAAATCACAATGAGAACCAAACCAAGCAGCAATACCTATCAGGATCATTGGCTTCAAACTCATATAGTTTTCGTGTCCAGTATCGTGCCTCCCTCTCATCTCTCTCGGACATCACATCTCTCTTGTCTCCAAGCCGGTCTCGCATGGACCCCTCAGAGTCGTCCAAATATCGGTCACAGTGCATACGGCCCCTAAATGAGAATTACACATGTCACTAAAGAGAAAAAAAAGATATCAGGAGCAATAAACAAATGTTGTGCCGCCTGTCAGTCATCACCTGTTCTTTGGGAAATTAGTGGATGTGGCTTGTCGTTCAAGATCCCTCAATTTCCACATTTCAGACTCCTCTTGAATCTACGGTTAGAAGTTTAATCATTCCATGATTAATTTCATGATAGATTTCAGCTGACATAAATCTGAAATAAAAATGGTTCATAAAGGTTCACACCTTGTTATGGGCATCTGTGTGTCTGATGACATTTCGAAGCAGCACTTTACCCATAGAGACCTTCGACATGATATCAAACCTTCAAACAACACACACCACAGCAGAGTTTAATGTTTTAAAAGCTTCATAAATACAAGCTACATAACTATGATTAAACAGGACTGTCTGTTAAGCCAGACAAACAATTATAGGAAGCTTATTGGTTTTCACTTTTTTTCTAAATCCAAAAGGCCAAGCAAATAAGCTGGATATGAAAAAATAAGCCATTAAATATCAAAATAAACATTATTCTTGTCATGTGGCGGCAGCTCTATTGACATTAGTTCACTAATTGGCGACGTTTTCCTACTAGCTAACACAACCGTTGAGTTAAAGGGTTGTTTAGTAAAAGTACAGCCACAAATTAAACACAATTGTCAAGATTAAGTAACATAATGTTTCAAAACAACGTAAGGGATGAACTGACCTTCCTATTAATATATAAATTTGAATTGTAGTGAGCGACGTGAACGTGGCATCAAAAACAAAAAGATAACTTCCTGTACTATCTACACACGCGAGTTGTTTCAAAATAAAAGTTGAGAATATACGACCTTCATAATAAAAGTCGTAATTATACTCATTATCAACTAAATATGAAAACTGACATTAGCAAAACGTTATATAAATTCGCAGTTTAATTTGATTTGTAGGTTTTAGCTACATATCTCGTGTCACAATGACATCAACAATACCCGTGATTATGAAATACATCACTCCACATCCTCATCCTCATCCAGTGAGCAAAAGAGAAAGTGGAAGCTGCATTTTAGGAAGGCCACAGAAGAGAAAGAAATAAAACTTATAACTGAAAGTAATGTTTAAGTAAGGTATTAAGTTTCACAAACATGACTACACTGGAATCTCCCAAGACCTGTTCTTTTCTGATATTCTGATATCCTTATATGCTAACTAGGGGAGAGCGGGGCACAAAGTAACACTTTTTGACTTTCTCAGTTTGTGTAAATTCACTTGGGGTTCAGAGTATTTATTTTTTCCCAAATTAATTTCACATATGTCCAGTACAATTATGTGGTTTTGTTTCATTAATACAGTGTATACTTTTTTCTTGATTTACCCCAAAAGAATGGAAGTGAAATGTGACAACATGCCCCATAGGTGGGGTACATTGTAACATGTGAGGGGCACATTGTAACAACAGCTTAAAATGTTATCTGATCTAATCAAAAAAATATACAAGACAAACTAAAATATTTTGTCAATAAAATACAATTATTTACTTTTTCATATAAAATAATGACATTTTTTAATAATTAAAAATAACAACAAACACCGCAAAACACAGCTAAACAGCATAGTTCAAAACATAATAATAATTAATCATTTCTGAACATTGACTCTACATAGAGTTAAAATAACACTGAAGCACAGTTAAAGTTAATGAGATAATATGCTGTTTGTGGAGTTGTTTAATCAGATCTTGAGAGATTTAATGTCTTTTATCTTCAGTTGATTTCATCTTAGGCTGTGGCTGGAAGTCCTTTATAGTTATTGTGTTTCTCTTCAGTGATTTTGCTTGTTAACAGCAGGCGTTCATCACTAATGCTCAATCATAACTTAATCACTTAATTATCTCATTAATTTTAACTCTGCTTCATTGTCACTTTAACACTGTATAGAGAGGGACCATATGTAATCTGAGCAGAGTTGATTTAACTCTGGGGATTTTGCTGTGCATAGTTCCAATAGGGGCACATTGTAACGCAGTGTTATAACATGCCCCATCTGAGCAACTGGGATTTAAACCCGGCTCATGTCTTCTGCTGGTTAGATCAGCATTAAATAACTATCTCAACTGTTAATTAACAGATATAAGATTAAAATAATATCAGATTTGTCTAATTTTAAATAAACACAAAAAGAGAGATGGAAAATTTACTTCAGTAAGAAATTTACTTTTGCTATGGTTAAATAAATGTTTAGTGATATCTTCCAAAGATTTTTTAATTTTGGCGCAATTTTTTCTCGATATAGTGTTGATATGGCAACTAGTAAATACATTAAGTTTCATCATGATGGCATGTGTGGAAAGTTTTAAACCATGTGTGTTACATCTAGCCTCGCGTTACTTTGTGCCCTGCACTCCCCTACTTCCTTGAGACTGCAGAAAGAGAATTTAACTTCTCAGCTCATTCATATTTTGCACTAATGCAAACACACCTATAGGCCTATTCATGATTTTTTTTTTTTTTAAAACAAGATATACATGGAGTAGAGTATAAACTTTGGATTTATTGAAATCTGGAAACACAAACATGGGACTGCAGGTATATTCAATGTCTAAACAAGGAAGTAAAACAATTTGCTTACATGCAATGTCAAGAAAAGCAAACATGTTGACTAACCTGTCCTAAAATATGTGAGAAACACTTTCTCTTTTGCAGTTTTATACACAGATCAGTCACAACATTAAAACCACCTGCTATTGTGTAGTTCATGCTTCCAAAACAGGCATGGACTCCAGAAGACCTCTGAACATGTCCTGTGGTATGTGACACCAAGACATCCTTTAAAGGGTTAGTTCACCCAAAAATGAAAATTATCCCATGATTTACTCACCCTCAAGCCATCCGAGGTGTATATGAATCTTCTTTCAGAGAAACACAATCAGAGAGATATTAAATATCCTGGCTCTTCCCAGATTTATAATGGTAGTGAACAGGGGGCCTCATTTTGAAGCCCAAAAAAATGCATTCATACATCATAAATATAATCCATATGGCTCCAGGGGGTTAATAAGGCCTTCTGAAGCGAAGCAATGGGTTTTTGTAAGAAAAATATCTACACTCTAAAAAATGCTGGGTTAAAAACAACCCAAGTTGGGTTGAAAATGGACAAACCCAGCGATTGGGTTGTTTTGACCCAGCAGTTGGGTTAAATGTTTGCCCAACCTGCTGGGTAGTTTTATTTAACCCAACAATTTTTTACAAATTACTATATGTCTGGCTTAAAATGAACCCAAAATAGGTTGGAAATTAAAAATCAGACTCATAATTACTAGAGGCAACAATAATAATCAAAAAGATGAGCATTTATTAATAAGCAATTTAATAAATGTTTATTGTTTAAATATTATTCAAAAAAAGTATTAATAAATGTTTGTTTATTAAAGATATTAATAAAATGTTAATTTCCAACATATTTTGGGTTCATTTTAAGCAAGAAATACAGTAATTTTTAAACAATATTTGGGTTAAATAAAACTACCCAGCAGGTTGGGCAAACATTTAACCCAGCCGCTGGGTTAAAACAACCCAATCGCTGGGTTTGTCCATTTTCAACCCAACTTGGGTTGTTTTTAACCCAGCATTTTTTAGAGTGTATATTTAAAATTTTATTAACTATAATAACTAGCTTCTGGCAGACAACCATACTCATTGATTTGCGGCGGAAGAGACGAGTAACCCAGGGTTTACTCTTATGGAAGAAGTCGACTTGTGCAGTATGCGAATGGTCGTCTGCCGAAAGCTAATTTATAAAGTTTTAAATATAAATATTTTTCCTATACAAAAATTCATCGTTTTGCTTCAGAAGGACTTTACTAACCCTCTGGAGCCGTATGGATTATTTTTTATAATGGATGGATGCATTTTTTTGTGCTTCAAAGTCTGCCCCTTGTTCATGTTCCTCAAACCATTTCTGAACCATTTTTGCAGTGGTAGGGTACATTATCCTTCTAAAAGAGGCCACAGCCATCAGGGAACACCATTGCCATGAAGGGGTGTTTGTGGTCTGCAACAGTAGGTAGGTGGTACATGTCAAAATAACATCCACATGAATGCCAGAACCCAAGGTTTCCCAGCAGAACATTGCCCAGAGCATCACACTTCCTCAGCCGGCCTGCCTTCTTCCTATATGCATCCTGCTGTCATCTAGGTAAATGTCACACACGCACCCAGAAAAGAAAATGTATCAGACCAGGCAAATTTCTTCCATTGCTCCATGGTCCAGTTCTGATGCTCACATGCCCATTGTAGGTGCTTTCGGCGGTGGACATGGGGTCATCATGTCATCATTATTCTGACTTCCCATACACAGCAAACTGTTGTTCAAAAAGTTTTTCAGACTTTTGAACTGACTATTCACTTGCTGCCTAATATGTATGTATAATGGTTTTGGTAGTCTATAACAATTTTTTGGTTATGGCAACACATTGAAATGTCGACATAAAGAATAACATTAAGAATAGCATGCCTGTTTGTTCTTAAACTTGTTGTATAAGAACAAACATATTGTTGATAGTTAACATGTATCAATCTGTCTGAATGAAAAATCCATCTAAAGGGTCAAGTGAATTTTAATGGTTAGGCTTTACATCACTTTCTAATTAAACACCACTATTTTTGTTTGATAATAAGGTAATCGGCAAAAATCTGTTATTTTAATGAACTTATTTTCACACTAATCCAAGAATTCCAAGAACTAATCCCGAGAATACTTTGTGAAGTATGTGCAGAAAATCAAAAAGATGAGAAGTCATCTGTAAATGACTCTGCAATCAAGGAGAAATATATCATTCAATAAAAACTTTTATTGAAACCAATAAATACCTGCATCATAACATTATACGACATGATGTCATGCTAGCTTATAAAGATACTTTGCATTTTTTCAATGTATAGAAAGATACAAACAGGATATGTTTATCTGCGGGATGGTGCAAGCACAGGATATGTGGTTGTCACACTTATGCTTGGTAAGTGTCTGCTAAATGAAATCCGTTCATGAGAAAAAGTTATAAGACCACGAAAGCACATTCAGTGCCAGGGTGTTTATTGATTGCTCAATGAAATAGAATATAATTGCTGAAAGCCAGCAGATGTGGATCTTCTTGTAGGAGCTGATGCACCTTACAATTAGCCTACAATATTGTGAAGAAGGGGCAGTCATTGCATCACCTAGTTTATATTAAATAGTGTAAGATATAGAAATAAACAAAGATGAAGAAAGAAACTCACATGCAGAGTCTTTAAGTCTTTTTGATGACAAGATGACAAAAATTGTTTGATGTGAGGAGAGTGTATGTAGCCTATCAATTAGCTCCAAACAGATAAACACATAACCTACAACAATTCTCCTTGCTGATGATGAAATAAAAAGAATTAAATGCTTTATGAAAACAATACAGGATATACAAACACCTCTCCACACACCCAGCCAGCACAGCTTTGTGGGCCCCAGCTGGTTTTGTCCACAGTTTCCATGGAGGCCCCACATGGGTTAGCCCAGATGAAATGAACACTGCTCGGTGTGCACACTACAGGCTGTTAAATGTAACACAGAAACATGCTGGAGTTAATGAGATAATTAGGTGATAACGAGCAGAATCACTGAAGGACAGAGGAACAACAAAAACTACAACTTCAGCCACAGCCTTCGATGAAATCAACTGAAGATAACAGACATTAAATCTCTGAAGATCTGATTAAACCTCTCCACAAACAGCATTACCAGCTTCACTTATTACTAGATTGACTTTATTTCTGACATATATCTACAAAAATTGTTATTGAGAATTACCAGTGGTTTAGATGTTGATAATTTGTTGAAAATAATAGTTTGGTTTAATGTCACCATTATCGAGGTCCTATCACGGTACCATGCTTGAATTCACTGAGCTCCTGAGAGTGAACCATTCTTTCACAAATGTTTGTAGAAGCAGTCTGCATGCCTAGGTGCTTGCTTTTATACACTTGTGGCAATAGAAGTGATTAGAACACCTGAATTCAATAATTTGGAGGGGTGTCCCAATAGTATAGTGTATTTGCAGCAGCGGCCCGTCTGCCCCAGCCAAAAAGCAGTTCAACTTTACCTATTGTTCATAACTGACCAGCACAAATAGAAATGATGCTGCTTGTTGACCGAAGTGTCTGTTCTTTGGCCTGATGTCCTTTACGTTTTAAATGCCTGTTCAAATCTGTCACACCTTGATGGACACATGAGTTGTTCTGTCTTCAAACTAACCTATGGTACCTATGGTAATGAATGGCCATTTGGTTGACCACTTTTAAAAGTACACCTGGTGGCTGCTCCACTTAATGCTTTCTTCTTCCCTGTCTTGTCCACTGTCTCCTCTATAGTCTCTTCTACTATGTCCCCACCTGTCTCCCTTATACTGTCTTCCACCGTCTCTGCCTAAAAAAAAAGAAGAAGAAGGGGTTGGGTATAGTTTTGGTTTGAATAGGGGGTTTAGCAGGGTCACAGGACATGCTCTCTCGTGAGGTTTATTTGTGCGCTTGTTTGTTTGATTGCTTATTTTTATAAAATGGTCTTTTGTGGTTTCATCCACGTGCAAAGTTGGTTAATAACATAACCACGTATTTTATATTATTTAAGCATCTAAAATCTTTTCAGTTTGACAGAATTTTACTTTAAGAACATTACTTAATTGAAAATGTTAATTTCCTGTCATCTGCTATGTTTTCCTAATATCTGTCATTATTAGCAGAACACATTTTACACATGGGGAAAACCACTTGTTTAGTCAATAATTCAAGAAGATTCAGACTTTAAAGCGCTTATCTTAAATTTTACTTGTAGCCTACTTGGCCTTATGAAAAAGTAGTTCTTGTAATTGTCTTGTAATACATTTATAGCATTTGTTACAATAAGGATATATTATTACAGGTAATAGCAGCCTATAGGCCTACACATAGAAACTAGCCACAACATGCCACAGTTGTAATATTAATCTTTGGTGAAAAAATCTATTCCCTTAACACATAATATATTATGAATTCTACAAGTTAGTCAATTTACCAAAAAATACAATAGAACTTGATAAATTCTAGTAAAGGAGGTCTTTCTAATTTATGTGGTGCAAATCACACTTTTTGGAGCGAGCTGGTGAACGCGCGCAGAGTATACGGCCATTCGCGCGCCACGCATGCGCAATTAAATAAACCGGGCTTATAATAGTTCCGAACGCGCGGTGTATAATAGCCTCGTCCATTAATTATATATGGACAAGTTATCCCTTACTTCTCAGCGTGAGAAATACAAGGTGTGGCGTGAGAGCGTGTGAGCGTGTGAACTGGTTGAAATGCGTGTGTCTCACGGTGAATGCGTGAGACTTGAGAGCCCTACCTCGACCTATGATTGCCACCCTGGCTATTATGCAGAGTTAAGAAAAATGAAACAGGTTTTTAGGTGAAACATTTTGCAAGACGTGCCGGTCAAAAGCATCTCACTCACGATGCAGACTAGACTTAACATGTTCACATAGGCGCCAGCTTTGATGCTAAAGTCCTGTGATATGAGGGAAGAGGAGAATTTGGATAGACATCACGTAGACCATGACTAGCCTTTATGATCTTACGCAAGAAACAGAGAAATGAGGTTACAAATGATAAATAGCCTATGCTGTGACTAGGAGCAAAAAAAAAAAAAAAGCCCATTCTTCACATTAAAAAGGCTTGTGATGGAGAAGACAAAGATGTGGTTTTTTTTTTCTTAGCCTACATCAATCATCAGTGACAACCTCGGAAAGTTTGTGGCTTAATGCATCACCATCATATGCATTCTTTCGTTTTCTGCTGTAGCCTATAAAACCCAGACCATCTGTACAGACCGGTCAGAGTGAGTGACTGGGATCTTTGGTAAGTGCTGAATCTATATGCCAATACAGTAGATACTATTTTGAAAATTCGTAAAGAGGCAGATACAAGTAGCTAAATTTGATAGAACAAAAGTGAATGCTTGCACTGACAGCCAGAAGGATAAACTCATAAATGAGTGGTTAAATGATTGATTCTGGCGAAAATTAGGTATGTTAATGAATACTAAAGCTCACTAATCTAATTTGTTCAGTGTGGTTGAATCTTGAGTCTGTGTGGGAAAATATTTCTTGCAGAATAGAGGAGCCCACACATGATTCATTATCCTGAGAGCGACATTAGACACATTTAGGCTATAGCTGGAATAGCCTACACTTTATCCGTGTTCTCCGTCTCTTCAGTCAAATAAACTTTAGCAATCACACTCTATATAGCGATTAAGTAGAGCTTTGAACCACTTTGAACCATTTTTTTCCCCATTATGAAGGTGAGTAGGCAAGTCAATAAGTGCACTGTGCGAGTATAATTTTGATTTTTTTTTTCCTATAAGCTTTTTCAACTGTTTCTGTTCTTCCATAGGTTTCAGTTTCCACTTTACGCAAGGGAGCGTGCGCGAGGCTCTCCGGATTCTGGCGCTCTCAGTTCAAAATGTTTAAAAACTTTACCCTGTGTAAGTGCTGTGAGGGACATGTCCTTTGATTTGTTAAAATGCTTTGTCTGAATCAATTGTGGATGTATAAATGTTCAGGCAAATGAAAGAAATTAGGTGAAACAGGTCCCTTACGAAAAGTAACCATGTTTTTTTTTTGTTTTGTTTTTTTTAGTAAATGTGTAGTAATCGTTTTTTTTCTTTTGACGGATTGATTATAATTTGTATAACCACAGTTTTAGGCCTACTACAAATACCATAGTTAAACTATGGTTAGTGTAGCAAAACCATAGGCTAATTTGTTTACCATGGTTTAATATGAATGTTTTTGTTGTTGTTGTTGTTGGTTTTACTTGTAGTAAAACCTGGTTAATTGTCGTAAGGGGTGTCATATGTCTTTCTCATTCATAAGAAAGTAAACCGAAACCAACTTCATGTGGAGAAATCTTCCTGTATTGAGTAAATGGAAAAATAGGAACGTTTTTTGGGAAATTGAAAACAGAACTACTGGATATTTTTAACATTAGTTTAGAATTAGCAGACAGCATTTTTGAAGCATCTGCTGCTGTTCAGTTTTCTGACTATCCAAAAATAATTTTGGACAAATTATATTATATGTTGAAACCTAGCAGCAAACTTAGAAGAATAAACTAATAAATTAAATTTACTCAAAACTTTTGAGAAAATTCCCTCACTCTTCTGTTTTCTGCAGTATCTGCAGTGGTGGCACTGATCTTGGTTTCCGCCTACCATGCTGTTGGAACTACGGATGATACTCTTTTCAAATGCTTACAAGACCCTGATTACGATCACCTTTGGAAGATAACAGAACAAGGTCTTCCTCCGACAAAGAGCCCTCAACATGTGATCATTGTTGGAGCAGGTGCTGCTGGACTGACTGCGGCTAAGTTTCTGGAGGATGCAGGACATAAGGTCTAGTAACACTATGGGCAACAAAAAGGAAACAATCAGTGTGGAGCAAATATTGTCTTTCTGTCAGTTGATAATTAGAGATAATAAGAAATATTTGGATATGTTAAAGCAGATCAATGTGATTTATTTCCCCATGTCTTATTATGACAGGTATAAAACTGTTATCTTTAAATATTGCCGGCCTTAACCCTTTCTGTACGTGACATCCTTAATTCTGGTCTCGATCATCGTCCTAACCACTTCCACATGTGATTGATGATGTGAGCAAACATAGTAACTTTCTGTTAGTTCAACGATGATGATTCCAATCTCATGGCCTGGTATTTCCAAGCTCACACAATGCTGATAAAGTCAAGATTTCATAGGTTGCTGGTGAAGCAGAATATTTTTTGCAATGCACGCGATTTCTCTGAAGCACTAAATGGTTTCACTTTATTCAAAAACATTTGTGTTGTAGAATCACCTCTAATTTAAATTTAATATAAGTTATTATTATAATATGTCAAATATTATTTGGCATATTTTCTGTTTGTCTATTGCTTATGCATAATCTTTTTTCTCTGCTTTTATAGGTGACAATTATTGAGGCAAGTGGCCGCATAGGTGGAAGAGTTCAAACGTATAGGGACAAAAAAGAGGGCTGGTTTGCAGAACTCGGTGCCATGAGGATTCCAAGTTTCCACAAGTAAGTTAAGTTATTTTTAATCTCTGAGAGTCACATCATAATTTTTCATGTGGCATTAGGGTAGACAGTACAATAATTAGTGTGAAACTATATCACAGCCACAGATGGAAGCTAAAAGTATTTAAAGATAAATACTATATTTAAGATCTGATAAAAGTGCAGAGATTGAAACTGAGGTAATCAAAAACTGATGCTCAAGTGACAATGCTGGTCAGAAGGAGGAACTGCAGGCCACAACTTGATTAACCTGCTTTACTGATATCATTTTACTTTTAAGGATTCTCTTGAATTTCGCAAATAAAAGCCTGGGCCTGGAGTTTAGACCATTTGTACAGGAAGACGAAAACACGTACTATCTTATAAATGGATTTCGTTATAAAACCTACACTGTGAGACAGAACCCAGATGTTCTGAACTACCCTGTATATGACTGGGAAAGGGGAAAAAGTGCTAGTCAACTGTTCAACATAGCATTGGGCAAGGTGAGTGAAAAAACATCTGTTTATTCAAAAACACATTTCTGTTGTTACAAACACTGACACTTTTACCCTATTTTGCTTTGTTTTGCTTTTCTTGTTTCTTTTCTTGTTTCTTTTTTTCTTTCCTTTTTTTCTTCTTTATTAGTTAATAGATGATCTGAAAAAAATGGGCTGTGAGAAAACGTTGTACAAATATGATTCATACTCAGTTAAGGTAACATATCTGTAATTTGCATTTACAATTCACTTTGAAATTCTTTAAAGTCCAGATATGAGCAATAATGGCGGAATGTCTCTAAATCTGATTGGCAACAGGAGTATTTAGTGAACGTGGGAAATTTGAGCAGAGGAGCTTTGCGGATGATTGGTGATATCCTGAACGAGAACAGTTTTTTCTACACAGCCCTCACTGAAATGCTCTACATCCAGTCTGATATAACCGACAATGGAACGTAAGATATTACGGTTACCCCACACTATTGCTTACAGGCTGCGTTTATTTGATCAAAAATAGGTTACATTTTATTTTGATGGTCCCCTTTAGACATTCTCTTGACTATAACATTGCGCCAGCATGTCTACCAACTCTCATAAGAGTATTAGTAGACACTTACAGGTAGGGTTAAGGTTAGTAGAATAAGTTGACATGTAGTTGCAAAGTTTCTTATAGTCTGTTGGGGGAGTATCACAATAAAGTGTTAGCAGATATTAAGCATACAGTTTACTAATACTGCAACATTAGTTGGGGCTGTTTACACAACACCGTTTTCAACTAAAAACAAAAAACTTTAAATGCATTTTGGCTGTTCATTCAGGGTATGTTTACACGACAGCGACATGCTTAAAACGGAGAAGTTTTTCCTTCGAGCTTTCCGTGTACGGACGACACCGTTGTCAAAATGATCCCCATTCATATTGGAATCCGTGAAAATGACTAAAAACGCTGTATTCTGCTGGCAGGCTATTAGATGGCGATTAAACACTATAGACTGAACATGTAATGCGCATGTGCATGACGCCATCGTTTTCACAGATTTACGATTTTGTTGTTTACACGGAGACTGTTTTCAAAAACTTGCACTTTGAAACCCATTTTCAAAAGTTTGCGTTTTCAGGGCACCAAAACGGCGTTGTCGTGTAAATGAAAGGCCAAAGTTTTTTTTACTTGAAAATGGTGTCGTGTAAACGGCCCCTTACACAACAACGGCTGCCTGAAACGGTCTCTGTGTAAACCATAGTAAACAACAAAAACGTGAATCTGTGAAAACGATGATGTCATGCACATGCATATTAGCCTACATGTTCAGTCTATAGGGTTTCATCGCCATCTAATGGCCTGCCAGCAGAATACAGCGTTTTTAGTCATTTTTACGGATTCGTATGAATGGGGATCGTTTTGACAATGGTGTCGTCTGTATGCGAAAAATTCAAAGAAAAAACTTCCCCGTTTTAAGCATATCGTTGTCGTGTAAACCTACCCTTAGTTGACATGTAGGTGTAACGTTACTTATAGTCAACAGAATGTCTGAAAAGGAACCATCAAAATAAAGTGTTACCTAAAAATAGCAACAGTGTGAAATATTACTACAATTTAAAATAACTGTTTTCTATTTGAATATATTTTAAAATGTAATTAAGCAGTTGTGCTGCTTAATATTTTTGTGGAAACCATGATACCATGATACATTTTTTTCAGGATTCTTTGATAAATAAAAAAACACCAAACAGCAAAAAAAAACCAAAAAAAAAACAGCATTCATGAGAAATAGAAATGTTTTGTAACATTTTAAATGTATTTACTGTCACTTTTGATCAACTTAAAGGAACACTCCACTTTTTTTGAAAATAGGCTCATTTTCCAACTCCCCTAGAGTTAAACAGTTGAGTTTTACCGTTTTCGAATCCATTCAGCCGATCTCCGGGTCTGGTGAATTCTAGGCCGATATGGCTAGGAACTATACTCTCATTCCAGCGTAATAATCAAGGAACTTTGCTGCCGTACCATGGGTGCAGCATTTTTATTTTCCGTCGGTCTTAGTACACGATGTAACTACAGAAGAGTCAAGTTTTAAATAGGAAAAATATTGAAACTCTTTGGTCATTTTTGAGCGAGATGCTAACGGTCTAATCAGATTCAATGAACTATGCTAAGCTATGCTAAAAGTGGTACCGCCAGACCCGGAGATCGGCTGAATGGATTTGAAAACGGTAAAACTCAACTGTTTAACTCTAGGGGAGTTGGAAAATGAGCCTATTTTCAAAAAAAGTGGAGTGTTCCTTTAATGCATCCTTGCTGAATAAACTGAATAAACTTTTGAACTGTATATCAGTTAAAATATTAAAAGAAGTGAAACATATTTAAATGATCTACATTAATGCTCTTTTTCAGGTATTATGAATTTAAAGGTGGCTTTGAAACATTCTCAGACGCATTCTACTCTGTGCTAAATGCCACAGTCCTCACGCGCTCAAAAGTCCAGGCCATCAGCCAAACGAAGGACAACGTGACAGTTTCATACGAAGACTCGCATAACCACGGCACCATGACCAACATTACTGCCGATTATGTCTTGGTGACGGCCACAGCCAAAGCAACTCTCCTCATTGACTTCGACCCTCCTCTGTCTGCTGAAAAGATGGAAGCACTACGGTCGGTGCACTATTCCAGCTCCACAAAAGTAGTGCTAAGTTTCAGCAAAAAGTTCTGGGAGAGTGATGATGGCATCAAGGGTGGGAAAAGCATCACAGATTTGCCATCACGGTTCATCCACTACCCCAGTCATGACTTCCCCGGGATATCAGGCGGGGCTGTGTTAGCTTCTTACACCTCCTCTGATGATGCTTCACTCCTACAGACTTTAAATGATGAGGATTTGAAGGCTCTGGTCTTGAATGACTTGGTGAAGATTCATGGAGAACACATTCGCCAGTTCTACACCGGGGGTGTTGTGAAAAAGTGGGGAATAGATCCTTACAGCCATGGTGCCTTTGCTATCTTCACTCCATTTCAGATGAGAGACTATAATGTGTCTATAGTCCAGAATGAGGGGAGGATTCACTTTGCAGGAGAGCACACGGCCAGACCTCATGGCTGGATCGAGACTGCCATGAAATCTGCTCTGCGAGCGGCAGATAAAATAAATAACAATGTAAAGTAGGAAACAAAACATGATGGTACCAGTTGGAACCCTCTTGTTCTCTACCATCAAAATATGACTTGAAATGATAGATATCTCTCATCTGTCACCCTTTGCCAGACTTTGTTACTTCCACTGCCATGAAACAATTTGTAAAATGTCAGTTAATGGCAGTTTGTAAGCATTAGATTTTTTTTAAGACATTTTATGTAAATATATAGTGATCATTTAAGCACTTATGCGAGAATCATGACACAATACAATGTAACATTAATCATTATTCTGAATTATATTGCTGTCGACATATGATGTAACTGACAACATGTAGCAATGCACCTAAACTACACAAAAGCAAGATTTCAGAATGTTTTTAAATGATTATTTATGATTACTGAAATGTTATTTCTTTATTTAATATTCTGGTATTCTATTTGTACTATTATTTAATTATTAACACATTTTTCTGAATGGTTTCATGCATATAGTCCTGTTAATAGTGTCCTATGTGAACATGTTCTGCATTTATTTTCCCCAGGTTTTTGTTTTTTTCCTTAAAAACGTATTTGAATGTGTGGCAACTATAGTTGCCGGTGGGCAAATATGTTGTATGCACCCCTTCAATGTAAAATTTGAATAGGAGGATAATATTTATGCATCTAACTCAAAATAACTGCTTTCAGCAGATCAACAGATCAATCAAAGTTGAAGAACATTCGATACGAACACAAAAAAGCTGCATCTAGCTTATAATCTCTTGAATATGAAAACACAACAAACAACAAATCCGTTTGTCTTAAAGTGGTGGAACATAGTGCAGAACAAAGTGCATCCATTAAGTTGCTCCAACAGAGCATTGTGAATCAAAATGTTAAATTACATTGTTCATTAGAAAAAAAATCTCCTATATGTGACCCTGGACCACAAACCCAGTCATAAGTCGCACAGGTATATTTGTAGCAATAGCCAACAATACATTGTATAGGTCAAAATTATTGATTTTTTTTTTCTTTTATGTATCTCAATTTCAAAAAATTGACACTTATGACTGGTTTTGTAGTCCAGGGTCATATAACAAACAAAAAATTAAAAAATAAATAAATTGACAAATAACAATATATAATATATAACAATATAAAATATTATGAAAGCAAAAAGCACTAAACAAGACCAATAACTTTGATTTATTAACACATTAAACACAGTATACCCCATTTCCCCATGATATATGTACATACAAGTCATTTGCCCACTGGCAACTATAGTTGCCGCTTGGACTTTTGACTAAGTATACAAAAAAACTATAGATCTCTTGTAAGATTTGTTTTGTTTGGATGATTCTAGAGACACTCATGATTATGTAGATATATATATGTCAACAAAAAAATCTTAATATTAACATGAAAATTACTTTTCTTTGGGAGGGTTTCCTGGAAGTAGGGGTTGGAAGTTGACAGCCTCATTTGACAGGAAGGAAGTGAATACCTTTTTTTTGTTCTTGAAACCCTTTATTTGGTTGTTTGCTTGCATGTCATTGAGACATAAAACATGGAAACATCTAAAAAAAAACGTACAAAAGGAAAATGACAACCATACACTGCGGCAACTATAGTTTTTATATATTAAATGGTTGGAATAGTATTTACACACCACTTGTTATAAATGTACAAGTTGAGTGAATATATTAATAAATGTTAAAATGTGTTATATAGACTAATAAACTACTGAATTTGTTAAAAAGTATTTTGTCTCTTTTTGATTTGCAGTACAGTAAACAGTGTAAGTTGTTTACATGATTTTGTTTTGACATAATTCTAATTCATGTCACATCTAAAAATTCTTATTTTTGTTTAAAAATTATTTTGAAAATACTTTTTTAAATGTCTTTTTTATAGTATTATTTTAAATATGGCAATATCCGAAATCTTTGATCTTGTGGGGAATTATTATTGGTCCCCATGAGGAAACAGCTTATAAATCATACTAAATTATTTTTTTTTTTTTTTTTGAAAATCTAAAATTTAGGGGTGGATTTAGTGTTAGGGGAGAGAATATACAGTATAAAAATTATAATGAATATAGAATGTTCCCATAAAACATGAAAACGTAACGTGTGTGTGTGATTATTATTATATATAGGCTATTATATATATATATATATAAGCCTATACTCAAAATGATATATCTAAGTATTTTTAATTAAATTGCATTTTTATATTTTACATGCATTCAGTCTATGTAGCTCATGCATGAAAAGGTTAATTTCATCACGTCGGTCACTAGCAGCGTTAGTATATCCGGGTGATTCCAGTGACCTTGGATTGGTTGAGAGAATCATGGCGGCTCTTGTCAGGTTGAGTTCTGTTTGCCACAGAGGTGTCAGCCGTAAGTTTGTGTTTTTCACGTTTTTGTTCTCGTCATCCAAGCCTGTACCACAATAGTTTAGCTTCAATGTCTAAAATAAAAGAAGTCATTCTTCATTGACGTTTTATCATAGCACGCGTATTCGTACGTTATGGCTAGCAGCATGCTAACTTAACCCTGCTTGGTCTCTCTTCTCTTTTTTTAAATTGAACTTCATATTTAGGTAAAGTAATTCGTAATAACAACTACAGTAAGACTGCGATTATTTGATGACATGGATTTTATGTCTGTGTAGTGTATATATAAAGGAGATATGACCGCACATTCACTTGTAAATACTTTGTAGAATATTTGTCATGTCCCTGTATTTATCTATATTTATTAGTTACACATGCTGTCATGGCTGTAAATATAAGTCATATTCTAATAATTTATCCATTTATGTGGTTTATTTTTTTATTGTCATATTAAATCATTGTAGAACATCAGTGACTTCCTTCGTTACAGATGAACATCAAATTGGTACATTTATGGCTTAATTTTATTTCTGAACATATTTTTCCTTTTAATTACGTATGGTTTCTTGTATTTTTTTTCTTTTATTCTTGTCTCTTTCCACAGCTCTGTTATTTCGCACTTCCTCCCTCATCAGACCTTTGGCCATACAGAAGAAGGATCATGATTGTCCATACTTGATATCAGCAAAGATACATGCTACTCCTTCCAACTACAGTTAGTGATTTATATTGTATATGTTTGCTCTTGTAGCATTATAAATCAAGACTGATGTTATTTGTCTTTTTTATTAGCCTAATATATTGTTTATGGTACTGTCAGACTGGACAATAGCCTTTTTATTGCATCGGAATATAAGTTTTAACATTCTAAAGTATATATATATATTGTCATGATTGTTTCATTAGTCAAGTAAATTATTATCAATAGGTGTCTACAGCATAATAGGCAACAGAAGATAAAGGCTGAATGAGGATATTGCTGATCTTCTATCAGGTTTTTTCTGTAGAAATGGCAAATAAGATCATCACTGGTAAAGACAGAATGGTTGAGAATGAATGAAATCATTGGTAATTCAGAGCTATAGACTAAACAAAAAAAATCAAACATTCACAATGTCATCTTTAGTGTTTTCTTTCCATCTGTTGAAGCACATGATGATTAAACACATGCAATAACTGTTAATAAATGTGATGGCTTGAGACTGCCGAGAGAGTGAATATGTGTTGACGAAGATGCTCTCCCATGAAGAAGCAGTTGTTGATGTGTTACTGTTTTTTTTTTTAAATAGCGGGCTCTGGGTCCAAAGCTGCTTCCTTGCACTGGACAGGAGAGCGGATCCTGAGCATAGTTCTTCTGGGCATGGCACCCATGGCGTATTATTTCCCTGGCCCTGCTGTTGACTACTCTTTAGCAGCTGCACTTACTCTACATGGTCACTGGTAACACAGTTTGTTTTATTATTAGTGTTGGACAATACAGTATATTACAATATGTTTCCTTTGCTGTTCATTTCTTTTGTCTTTTTTATTAAATTTTTTCTGAAAATGGAAACTGTTGGGGAAAAAAAATCCAGGTCAGGTTGTCACAGTCAGTTGTTAACATTTAGTACCGCCTTGTGTAATTCCATATGAAGTTTCACATTAACTGTGACAGGTCAGATTTAACTGAGCGTTACACTATTCCATAAAATTGACACAAAATGAAGGCATCTACTTTGGTCTGCAAAGCCAAGTCATGGGTGGCTGTAATACCCTTCATGCAAGGATTTAGCCACCCTGTGGACATAAGCACTCAGGGCCACACTTCTAGTTTTAGCCAAGCTGTTAGTTACATTAGGGTCACACATTTGTGATTTTGACGTGACATAAAGCGGTAATACCTAATTGGGTGAGCTGTTTACTTACTTTTTAATTAGTCTTCCTATTGACACCATCACTTTGTTGATTCAGACTGACATGCGGAATTATAGCGATATCCAATCGTAGCATTGCCTCCTTTCACGTGACTTTCCCACATTCATTCTCCAGTATCCCCCACAAAACCCACCGCACGCTTTAAAGGCTCTGTTCATTCTTTATGAGCTCCAAGGGAGGCACAAGAGATGCTGTAACTTTACTGCAGGTGTCGCTGTTGGACAGTGTTTCTTTAGTGAATTGTAAACTTTTTATTGTCACATTTTGTAATATTTGCATTGTTTTAATTTTGTAATATGGATAATTTTCTCATCCTTATTTTTTGAGGAGGCACTCATATTACTGACTGTGTTTTCTCCAGGGGTCTTGGCCAGGTTTTGACAGACTACGTTCATGGAGACTTTAAAATCAAGATGGCTAACGCTGGCCTCTTCATTCTGTCGACAGTTACCTTCGCCGGCCTGTGCTACTTCAACTACCATGATGTGGGGATTTGTAAAGCTGTGGCCCTCTTGTGGAGTAAATGATTGGACTGAGATGAGGGATATGGCTTTTGCCATCAGAGTTCCAGTTTGTTGTATACAGTTGTGACATATGTAAATTCTATGAATATATAATTTTTGACAACATAGTGTCGATTTGCAGGTGTTTTTAATTGTGAATGCTGTCAGTTTGATCAGAACTTGCTCAGCTTTTGCTTAAGATGGAAATCTCTGCATGTCTTCTACACTTTTGTCTGGCAAATCAGTGTTTCTGATGCAGCAAAATCAACTAATTGTTGTGGCTATAAAACATTGGTCGCTGAATTTGAACTTGAAAAATCCCTCGGTAATATTAAAGTTCAAACACGTTTTTAAATATTTACATGTTTTGACCATATTTATTCTATAATGTCTTCTTGTCAGCCAGTATCTGATGCATCACAACGTAATATCTTGATGTATGCTATTTGTTTCATCACGGCATATGCAGAATTAATCTCACTTTATCCTAAGTGATTTAACTTAGATCACGTGCACATTGTTGTATTGTGGTGCACAGATGTTAAAGTGATGTTATACACCCATCTTTCTATGTAGGGACCCTGACATTTAAGCATAGCTGAATGCATTGCAAGTATTTGAATATTTACCATCATATTCAAGTACTCCATTAATGACCACAACATCTGGAGAACTGTCATATTAACAGAATTTCAACTTTACACTTTGCATGGCTGTATTTCTGCTCAAATGAGGAATCATTAATTAAAGGGCAAGGCAATTTGTAATTGGATGTGCTGTGCATTAAAAGCAATTTATTTACATCTTTTATTTTAGATTTCTTAGATGTCTTTAATGGTCACAGTAAACTGAACTTGTGTGGATAATGAAAACTTAATCTAAATGATAAAAGTGAGTTTTAGATTTTTTTTTTTTGACTGATTCTGGGAATATATTTTGAACAGGGATTTTGTCCTGTAATCATACTTGTAGATGCCTGAAACCGCTCGGACATGATTGAGTCTGCCCATATTGAGTGTGTCTGTTTAAAGCGCTATGGAGATTTGTGTAATCTGTATGATTAGATTTTTATGCAGATTGAAGCTTTGGGTGAATTCTGCACTTAATAAAGGCAGATTTAGGATTATTTGGTTTCTTTGGGTGAGATTTTCCAATGTATATTGCAACAGGCAAAATTCAGACTAAATGAATTCTCCATTTTTTAACAGGTATAAAGAACATAATTTCAAGGGTCTCTATAAAATGTGCTTTTGATAGTGGTCAATGGTCACAGTGATCCTTGGGCAAGTCATTGCTACTTAAAAGAAAAATTAAATTATGTTCTAAAAACTAAAACATTCTCCGAAACTAGATCAAAATTATTTTTTTTATTATTCTTTAGGCTATAAAGTTCAAATCAGTATTCTGGTTAAACAGCAATTTTGTTTTAATATGCTATTTATTAACACTAGATGGAGTCAAAGATTGCTTAAACTATATTATATAAGAAAATATAATCTAGTTTGCAGGTAAAGCATGTAATTAGGCTACATCCATGAAAACATATAACCCTAAGTTGAATATGCCTTTATAAAACTGTAATGAAATCGAAGTGCATGAAGTTCTTAATTAATATGATCACTGATATGTATTGTGAAAGGTGTCATCATTACAATGATCACAGTATGGAAAAACAGCACCTGTCACCGGATGTCATCAGTGTTGGATGATTGTTGGATATTGTTATCTGTCATTAATATGATATTGTTTCAAATACCGGATACTATACAAATGAAAATTCTATAGTAAGTGTCTCTATGTGAGGTCATTTAAGTGAAAACGTCAAGTTAAGCGTTTTTTTTTCTTTTCTTTTTCTAAGCCTTATCTTAACATGCAATGGGCTACGTGCATGTAAAAGAGACAGTCAACACTGACACGCCTCATGGTCTTTAATAGCCATGGATGTGTCCTTTGAGGGAGATATATTTTATGCCCGCTCTCTGCAATGTTATGATCTTAAAGAGCTAATTTATTCAGTCATAGCACCAATTGCCTCATGGGGAAAATGGTTAATATTTTATTTTTGTTATCTTCCCTGGAAATTCCCAGAGAGAATTAAATAGATGATGCTTTTGTCCTGAAGGTCAATACATTTTTTATACTGTTATAGTAGTCTATTGACTCATTTCAGCTTCAAGAACATACTGTTTTTCCGCAAAAGCCAGAGGGCTTGATGTCAAGCGAGGTCAGATGTATGTTACAAAGTTCCATTTGGACAACATTAGTAGTGTCACTGATTTGAGTTGACCTTATCCCAACAAGCTTAATAAGCAGACTCTGCACCGATTACCAATGTCTGAAAAAAAAAAAAAAAAAAATTCATGCCGGACCAGCTGTTTTTAAAGTTATTTGGTAAAATCTATGAAAAAGAATAGAATATCCAAATTTTAATTTTAGTTAAAAATATGTCATATATCTATTAGTTATGGAATTTTCATCTCACAATATATCTCACAATTGCGAGTTATAAAGTCAGAATTCTGAGATATAAAGTCGCAATTGCGTGATAAAAAGTCAGAATTCTGAGATATGAAGTCGCAATTGCGTGATAAAAAGTCAGAATTCTGAGATATAAAGTCGCAATTGCGTGATAAAAAGTCAGAATTCTGAGATATAAAGTCGCAATTGCGTGATAAAAAGCCAGAATTCGGAGATATAGTCGCAATTGCATGATATTAAGTCGCAATTGCGTGATATAAAGTCAGAATTCTGAGATATAAAGTCGCAATTGCGAGTTATAAAGTCAGAATTCTGAGATATAAAGTCGCAATTGCGTGATAAAAAGTCAGAATTCTGAGATATAAAGTCGCAATTGCGTGATAAAAAGTCAGAATTCTGAGATATAAAGTCGCAATTGCGTGATAAAAAGTCAGAATTCTGAGATATAAAGTCGCAATTGCGTGATAAAAAGTCAGAATTCTGAGATATAAAGTCGCAATTGCGTGATAAAAAGTCAGAATTCTGAGATATAAAGTCGCAATTGCGTGATAAAAAGTCAGAATTCTGAGATATAAAGTCGCAATTGCGTGATAAAAAGTCAGAATTCTGAGATATAAAGTCGCAATTGCGTGATAAAAAGTCAGAATTCTGAGATATAAAGTCGCAATTGCGTGATAAAAAGTCAGAATTCTGAGATATAAAGTCGCAATTGCGTGATAAAAAGTCAGAATTCTGAGATATAAAGTCGCAATTGCGTGATAAAAAGTCAGAATTCTGAGATATAAAGTCGCAATTGCGTGATAAAAAGTCAGAATTCTGAGATATAAAGTCGCAATTGCGTGATAAAAAGTCAGAATTCTGAGATATAAAGTCGCAATTGCGTGATAAAAAGTCAGAATTCTGAGATATAAAGTCGCAATTGCGTGATAAAAAGTCAGAATTCTGAGATATAAAGTCGCAATTGCGTGATAAAAAGTCAGAATTCTGAGATATAAAGTCGCAATTGCGTGATAAAAAGTCAGAATTCTGAGATATAAAGTCGCAATTGCGTGATAAAAAGTCAGAATTCTGAGATATAAAGTCGCAATTGCGTGATAAAAAGTCAGAATTCTGAGATATAAAGTCGCAATTGCGTGTTAAAAAGTCAGAATTCTGAGATATAAAGTCGCAATTGCGTGATAAAAAGTCAGAATTCTGAGATATAAAGTCGCAATTGCGAGTTATAAAGTCAGAATTCTGAGATATAAAGTCGCAATTAATCTTTTTTTTTTTTGTGGCGGAAACGGGCTTCCATAATTAGTGGGGAGGTTTTTAAAAAAAAACAAAACATATGGTGTGTTTGAAGAAAGGGTTTCACCAAACTCAAAAGAGAAAAATAAGGTTATGTTCTGCATAAAGAAAACGCCTATTTTAGGACTATTAAGATTTCTTACATAGTTTTTGCATTTATTACAAATAAGCAAATTTTTCACGTATTACATTAACTAGAGGAAATGTGCTTCATTGTCAAGAAAACACATTTTCAATTCTTTTTTTCCCCCTTTTCTTTGGTTTTTGTGATTAAATGTGACCTAGACATTTCTTGACAGGATTTGTGCCATTCCCTTTAAACGTTCCTAACCTTTTTTTTAATTTGAGTTATGTATTTTCACACCATGCAAAATGCAATTTAATGGACTGTATCTTTGGATAATCTAAAATGGGACATGAACTATTTTTGAAAACTTTCTTTTATCACAACACAGTCTATTCAGTCTAACAATCTAAAAGAGCTGACCTGACCTAAAACATTTAATTGCAATTTGCCTTAGGATCTTTGCTTTTAACTTTTTGTTTTAATACATTTCTTGTTTTTACCCCACATGACGGTTGTCATTTGCCTTAAAGCTTCTTGTCGCCTAATAAGTGGAGTCAGAATAGCCTAATTTCCTTTTTACACAAGTCAAGAGCTAACATAATGCTATGCCAAAATAAGCTCAAATGTTTTGTCCTCGTCATTTCTTTCTGTAATATCCCTGAATTACACTTGAGATGCTTTTGAATAACTTGTAACAATGTATAGAACATAGGACAATTATTTCAGTAATCATGGCCTGTTAAAACAAGTATAAATCTGAATTGAAAATAATCTTTGATAGCATATTAATCAACAGTTTGCATATTACAAACTAGATATTATATTTATATAAATATTTAAGATTCATTTTAGGTTAGCACTACAGAGTATTTGAATATTTGTTTTTTGATGTTTTTGTTTAATATTAAAATATTGAAGAATTGAAGACTTAAATTCAAAGAAAGTCTGTGGTTCACAGTGGTTATAGATTTTATGTTAAGGTCAATTCATTTTCCTTTCTTCAGATTGAGGTTACTGGGGATATAGTTACATCATTTGCTGCTGGCTTGGGAATTTCCCAGACTGACTAAATTGATTTCATAGGATGTTCATTCATAGCTCTGTAGCATAATTAACTGCTTTTCAAATGATTTTTAAAATATATTTTCAAAATATATATACATTGTGTACTTAGCTTTATAGTAACTGGGTGTTCAATTTAGGTATTTTATTCATTTTTTAAATGTGTTGAATCTGAGCACTTTTAATGAATTAGTTAATTCAGTTGGTTTAGCTAATAGTAACCCTGAGCTGAATCCAAACACATTATTCATATCATGGTAACAGTAAGCTGATTTAGGCAAAACACAACTTCAATTGATGGGGTCTGTGATTTGATATTGCATAAGCACCATGTGACCCTAAAAGATCTCTTTATAAGACAGTCCAGGCAGCAGAGGGAGATAAGGGAGTCTCTTATGGACAGTTCTTGAAACATCTTCAACTCAGCAAGCCATCACAAGCAGAACAGCATGTCTTCCGTGAATCGTCTGAACAGTAGCACTGGTAGGTTAAGAAACCATTCTAATCCGAAGTACATAGTGCATAAATCTTCAGATCTGAAATTCTTCTTTTCCCCACAGGCTGGAGGAAGAGCAAGTCAAAGAATAAAGATCAACACTTCACCGATGTTCAAGGTCTGCCATGCATTGAGAATCTGGTGTGTTCTGTAAATGAAAACCCAGAGCCCATCAAAACCACAATTACAGGTAACATCCCCTCCTGGATCAAAGGCAATTTCCTCAGGAATGGACCTGGAAAGTTTGAGATCGGAAGAAGCAGGTGAGATTCATTTGGGTTTCTTGACAATTGAACAGATCACAATCATCAGGAAAGTAAATGAGCCATGTTTGCTCCTCAGTTTCAACCACTGGTTTGATGGCATGGCACTTATGCATCAATTCCACATTGAGGATGGAAAGGTGACATACATGAGCCGCTTCCTCAAAAGTGATTGCTACAAAGCAAACCTACAGCATAACCGGATTATGGTGTCTGAATTTGGCACGGTTGCGATGCCAGACCCATGCAAGAACGTCTTCCAGCGCTTCCTCTCACGCTTTGAGCTGCCAAGTGAGTGTGATGTCTTTGGTTCTGATTGAAGTGGTCTGAAAATGTTCTGTATGTCAACTTGTCATCTCTCTCTTCCCATAGAGCCAACTGACAATGCAAATGTAAGCTTTGTTCAGTATAAAGGAGACTACTATGTCAGCACAGAGACCAACTTCATGCACAAAATTGATCCACAGACGCTTGAAACAAAAGAAAAGGTACATACTAATTATGATTTTTTTTTTAAATGATAAAATATGTTTGTATGGAGAACAAACTGAAGCTGAAATGTGGAAATCATTTTGATCAGGTGGACTGGAGTAAATTCATTGCAGTTAATGGGGCCACAGCTCATCCCCATGTGGATCCTGATGGAACTACATACAACATGGGCAATTCTTACACTCCAAAAGGTTTGTCAGAAATTTAAATCTGAAAAAAATCACTTATTGAGTCTCTAAAGATAAGTATTGCTTAAACTGGTATTCTTTTTCATTTTTATTCTTAGGTGCTTTCTATAATATAATAAAGGTGCCTTCAGAGAAGGTGAACCCAAAGGATACCTTGGAAGGAGCCACAATTGTGTGCTCAATCCCCTCAGAGGACAAGTCCAAACCATCCTACTATCACAGCTTTGGTATTGGCATTGCCTACAATCTCTTATTGGCAATTTTTTATTTACAAACATATTTGCTAATAAATAAACAAATAATTATGTGTGTGATCCTTTAGATATCATTCTAATATGCTGATTTGGTGCTCAAGAAACATTTCTTATCAATGTTGAAAACAGTTGTGATGCTTCATATTTTTGAGGAATCGTGTTACCTTTTTTTCCAGAAGTCTTTAATGCCTAGAAATTTCAAAAGAACAGCATTTATTTGAAAGAAAAATCTTTTGTAAAATTATAAATGTCTATACCGTGACAATTTAATTACTGAGTATGCTAGTTTTAAAAAACACTTTTTTATAAACATTTGACTTTTAAACTTTATATATATATTTTGGTTGAAATTTTACATTGTTATTGCAGCCATGTCAGAGAACTATGTGGTATTCATTGAGCAACCAATCAAAATGGATCTCTTGAAGATTGTGACAAGTAAACTGCGTGGAAAGGGGATTAATGATGGTGTTTATTGGGACCCCAAACAAAACACAGTTTTCCATGTAATCAATAAGCACACAGGAAAGGTAAATACTGCTAATAATTTCACAGCATGTTCACATTTTCTTTTACATAATGATGTTTTTTTGTTTGTTTTTTAATAAACTCATTTTGAAATGCTCCTGCTTTGGCTTCTTGTGAAGCCTGAATGAATGACTCTGTACTTTATTTTGTTTCAGCTGAGCTTTGTCAAATATTACGCAAAGCCACTGTCAACCTTCCATCAGATAAACTGTTATGAAGAAAATGGCTTCCTGGTCATGGACATGTGCTGTTCTGATGATGGCCAAGCAATTAACAACTACATGATTCAGAATCTTAAAAAGTCTGGGAATGCTCTGGATGAGGTAAACTTTACTTCTACAAGTAAATTCTACACTATATCTATGTGTAAATGCGCCATTGTTCTTCAACATAACTACTTCTTGTTTTTGTTGTTGCTGTTAGGTATACAACACATTGTGCAGAGTGTTCCCCCGTCGCTTTGTCCTGCCATTGAACGTGGACAGTGACATACCCTGTGGGCAGAATCTCAACACGCCCTTAAATAGTACCGCGACAGCCATCAAGACAGACAAGAACAAGGTTGGTTTATGTGGTTAACTTATTTTCTTGCTTTCTTTTTCTAATTTCTCTGCTTGCTATCCAAAGAAATGTAAATTTTTTTGCTATAATACCGTGTTTTGTAAATTATTTTCCATGTGTATTAATGCAGGTGTTTTGCACACATGAAGATCTCCATGGTGATAATCTTAATGAATATGGAGGTCTGGAATTCCCACACATCAACTATTCAATGTGCAATTCCCACCCCTACCGTTACTTCTACGGATGTGGCTTCAGACACCTGGTTGGAGACTCCCTCATTAAAATGGACCTTCAAGGCAAACAAATAAAGGTTAGTTAGGAGTAATAGGTTTATGTGTGCAGAGGTTTATTTTGTCAGTGACTTTTAATGTTTAGTCATTTGAACTAATATTTCAAATTATTTTATGACAGGTCTGGAAACATACAGGCATGTTTCCCTCTGAACCAATCTTTGTCTCTTCACCTGGTGCTGTAGAAGAGGATGATGGTGTCATTCTGTCTGTGGTCATCACCCCTAATCAGGTATAACATGCCATGTTCCTCAGTGGTATCAAAAATTGCTGGTTAGCTTTTCGAAAATGAAAGAAAATATATTTCTGGACTAATGAGTAATTGTCCCTCCAGGACAAGAGCACCTTCCTTCTGGTGCTGGATGCAAAAACATTTGAAGAATTGGGCCGCGCTCAAGTACCTATCAATATTCCATATGGATTCCACGGGACTTTCCAAGATAGACACTGAAAGACACTTTTAAAAAGCCCAAATGTTTTGCAGTATTGTTTTCTCCCTTGACTTACACACTTGAACTTGTATTATATAAATTGTCAGTCACTTTAAATAAAAGTGTCGGCTAAAAGAATAAGAATTTATTAAAATAACAAATGATTGTATGTATCTGCAAATTATTTTTAGGATTGTCACCACATAACTTTATTTCAGCATAACACCTAAAGTATTTTTCTAATTTTATAAAGTACAATTATTAAGTTCTTAAGTATAATATGAACATGTATAATCAATGTTTTATCAATGTCTTATACATTGATGCTTGTAAAGCAAATTAAATACATTAAAAATCACATATCACAACCTATCCTTGTAGCTTGTCAGTGATCAAAGCCAAAGATCGTCTCAGGTGTTCCTTCTCTTTGAGAAGAGATTTCAAGCTCCTGGCTTCAGTAAGTATATCTTCCAGTTCTCCAAGCTGTGAAGCATCCACAGCAGCTCTTTCCCTTAAAAGATACCAATGTTTGAGTATAAACCTTATAGATCCTCTGTTTATGAGACAAATGGGTGGCGTACAAATCCATCCAGTTACCTCAAGACCTCGGAGTACTTTGAAAATATGGCACCGACTTCTTGGTTAGCCTCTAAAATGAAAAGACATACAGAAAAATAAGTAAGGTGTATCACAAGAATCATTGTGAATAATAACAGTGGTGTTTAAAACATGAGGTAACTAAAATAGCGGTCACAAATTATTATGCTACACAACCTCACATATGTAAAATATTAAAGAGAGTGCTTTAATTTGACAGAATCGGAGAGAAAAACCAGGACTTGCCTGCCAAGGCTGTTTCAAACCCATTAGACAAGTCTTCAGCTGCTGGTCTGAAATGATGTGCCTTCATCTTTTTTGCTGGAGATGTCTCAGAAAATTGTGCATTTTCAACCTACAAGTATATTTGTGAGCATTAGTGTGAGTCATTCCATGAAACCGATACGATTTGAGTCACTCTGACCTTCAGTGTATTTTTATCTATTGGATCACCAAAATATATTTTTAAAAGCTTTTTGTATTAATTGAAATGTCTCCTTTAATAATGTTTAAAAACATGACATACATTTTATCTTCATATTAGAAATTATTTAGTTTTTTTCAGATGACACCACCTATTTTGTCATGTCCCTCAAGGCCTTCTATGAAAGTGTACTTGGAATATGAATAATAAAATGAGAAAAAAAGTCCATACCTTTTGCCATCATCAGTGACATCATAGAAGTCTTCTGAACAACATTGTGAGCAGACACAGGCAAGTTACCACCTTCTTTAATAAATATTACTAAATTATGTTGTGAAATTGTGTTTGTCAAGCTTAATGACTCAACACTGTTACATCAATTAAAGATAGAAAACTATTACTTGTGAAAATTACCTTTGTTATTTCAACATTATTCATGATTTCTTAATATCATGCATGCCATGCGCTCTCTATTTATTCACTAGATTTAGAGCAGTGGCCAATTTGGGCAAAAAAAATCACAACCCCATTAAGTTTATGAAAAAGTAATTTAAAGTTAGTTGAATTCATGTTCAGAGCAATCATAAGAATACTGATTTTAGTTCAAATTCTGAAGTTAAGCCTTTGATCAAAAATGATGAGATTGCTGTCACAAAAAGTGGTGGTCTGGGGTGCGGTTCAAGTGAACTCCGGTACGGTTCGCTTCTGATATGAATGCAAATGTACCAAATTGCAGAAGTGAACCGCTATTAATGCCGTATTATTTGATGATAATTTGTGTTTTTGTATGTTTCACTCACTTTCCCGACGTGCGTGACTGACGTGCTGCAAACAGAGAGCTGTAGCGTAGCTTTTCTAATTTCTGCTCGCCTTCAGCATTCTACATTCGCGGCAGATAGACGCAAGAGCCGTTATGAACAAAACCAACGGTTCAAAAACAGAAATATAAAAATGAGGAGAGCAACGTTATGCATTTTGCCGCCTTCTCCTGCGCCATCGTTACTAAGCGACGTAGTAAACAGCTGCTGGTTTGATGACGCAAACGAACCGCGGGTCGGACCCAAATAATATAATGTGAACACAGTCCAGTGGGGGCAGGGGGAGGGGGGAGCAATCGAACTCGGGTTCGGTCCAGGCAATCGAACCAAGTGTGAAAGCACCCTAAAACACGCAGCACAAACAGACTGTATATATACTTAATCACTGTATTTTGGTGCTTTATAAAGGCACAAAGCCATATCACGGTTTCGATTTTAGTTCGTTGGCAAAATACAACGAAGAGACCATTATCTTTTAAATTTTCGGTTCATTATGAAACGGCGGCGGCGGCACAGGGTCATTAGTCCTTCAACCGGACCGAAAGAGAGTCTCGAGGCCTGCCGCTGCTCGAGTGAGTGACAGCAGGCGTGGCTGTGTTCAACTGCGGTGTGCGGGAACTCGCTGCCGGTGTATATGGATTGGATACTGTAGAAAAGCGGCACTGTTTAACATATTTTAATAGAGATATGTTTAGAAAAAATATATTTTAACAGCACTATTAAGAAACCTCTATGCTGTATGCTGGCCAGACTTTTTTGCAATGTATTTGCGGATTATTTTGAACGAGATATAAAAACGGGGACATTTCCGGGGACAGCTCCAGTCGGGGACGGAGCACCGGAAAACGGGGAATTCTGGTCACCCTACTCTTTGGTGCTCTCGAGACCGCGCTGTGTCATTAGTTTCCTGTGACAGAAGAAGAATGTGGTATAACATTGTCAAGATAATATCTTAATATACAATACAGTACTCTCTTAATCTCAATACAACACAACCTTCTTAACCATCATCTATATTACGACAAACATCTGTGTACATTTAATTTGTAACCGAGTCCTTCGTTAGTCGCCACAAGTTTAAGACTCACGACTCGCTCGACTTTTTAAAATTAAATCAAGCGACAAACCTTAGATAAAATCAATAAATCTGATAAAAATTGAGTTAGTTAACAGAATACCAGTTGTTGGAACGCTAAAATAAATACCAGAAAATCAATGACCTTCGATAAACTCGGGTCACTCGGCCGCCACAGTTCAGCTCACCTCACATAACCTCCAACCGCCACTGCGTTTGAACGGTCAATA
This sequence comes from Anabarilius grahami, assembly GCA_003731715.1. Lineage (NCBI taxonomy): Eukaryota > Metazoa > Chordata > Actinopteri > Cypriniformes > Xenocyprididae > Anabarilius > Anabarilius grahami. The sequence goes on along the minus strand of RJVU01011283.1, from coordinate 387,305 downwards.
TCGCGCGCTCACAGAAAACGCGCGCAACTGAGTGCTTTTTGTATGCTTAGGCCAGTCTATGGTGCTTAGGCCAGTGTGGTTCCACAACTGGGGAACGCGAGGTGACAAATGGGGGTACGCGAACAAATGCTGAGTAGTTCATTTAATTCTAACTTAAACTAATATTAAAACCGAGCATGTATTTCTAACTGCCAAAATGTCGTAAATCCAGTACATTTAATCAAATTACCTCATCATTTGCAGTCAAAAATGACTGTATCCACACAAGCAGCATGCATATGATAGATTGCGTGCAGTCTGCTGCCTTAAATCGCGCTAAATTACTGCCGTTCTCGACAATGCACCTTTGTAAAAGTGGGGATTTAGCACTTAATGATGTTTTATTAACAAAATTCGGGAGGAGCAACGTTCAAATAATCTGACTAATCATCACGTCATTTCAGCCAGCTGTTAGCAATCAGTAATCTACATATCTACCCAATCAGCATGAGTGAAAGCATATATATAGACACAGTCGACTCACCCATATTCCTCGACAGTTTTACAGCATCCCTCCACCACCCCGTCTCCTCACACTTGCCTGGTTACTTCCTAACCAGAATACGGGGGGAGTACTCTGGGTTCGGGCCAAAATACCGAGCTCGGAGCCCTCTCCTCGGACAGCACGCCAAATACGCATACTACTACGCACACTATTTACTACCTGATTATTTGTAAGTGTGAACTCGTGAACTCGCATGAAGAACAAATAGACACAAATAATGGATTAATTTCGATTTAAGACTCAAACTTTATCCGATACAAAAACATACCTTGTGTGAGTTCTTCTATTTAATGATGATAATAACGAGTAAGAATGCAATTGTTCCCAAATATCCACATGACTGCAAACGTGATACAACAGGTCACAAAAAATAAAATAAACCCCCCCCCCAAAAAAACAACAGGTCAAAAAAACAAACATGTATTTTAAACACAGTACTGTCAGTATTTACTCTATTTTGCAATGAAATAATAGTTCAAACGAAACCACAGCAGAACACGTCTGTTTCGCGAACAATTCTGCAGCTTTGAACGAATCGTGAGAGTCAATGATTCATTCACAGCCACTTGCTTCGTTACCATAGTTGCCAGGGTCGCGGTTTTCCCGCACAATTGGGCTATTTTGAAAATGCAGTTGCGGGAAAAATTACAGAGCCGCGGGTTGCGTTTTTTTGGGCTACTTTTATAATGTACCGCGGCCGCAATAAAGTTTATCTGTAGAAAAAGGAAATTAAAATTTATCATTTTACTAATGTGTAGTATGCTTGAAATGGATACCTGGCAATCCAAGGACGGAGGAGAGACGGTATGGGGGAACGTTTGATGTCACCACAAACTATTACTTGAGTTTCACCAACAGCAGAAATGAACGCGACAAGAGCCAGTCAAAGCCGCTTATAATTCTGCATGTTTTGCGTGTCTCTGTGTGAATGAACAGCGTAGTTGTACTACACAAACTCAAACATACGTGGACGCTTACAGTGTTTTCAACACCTGCCTTCTCAATAAATGAGGACATGAACACATGAACTTTATCTCCAGAACTGCTCTGAGACACTTCAGAGATTTTTTCACCGTTTCATTTGGAAAAAAAACTGAAATTCATTTTAACAGAAATATATTACTATAAAATAGTAAAATGTACTGCTCAAAGTAATAATAATATTACCATTGTTTGTAAGGAATACAACCAAGATATTTTTCATCCATGTTTTAATATTAACTGTTGTGCAGATCTTATTCGACAAAAAATAAAAATGCAATGTTTTGTTGTAAATTATATGAAAATTATGTTATATTTTCATTTAAGATTGATCAATTGATAATTGTTAGTTTAATTAATTAATTTCATTAAACACTATTGTTGATGATAAATTAGTATTAAATCATAAAACACAGGGAAAATAAATTAGATTTAATGGGGCCCTAAATTAAAAGGTGGCTTAATGCAGTTTAATTGTAAACAAACAGGCTATGTTTACATTCATTCTCAAGGTCTAACAAACACGTGGAGAGCATATCCTTCCCCATTAATGGTAAATTAATATCGTGATAAATATCTATATCATATGATATGGAAAAATAATATTGTCATAATATTTCTGGTCATATTGCCCAGCCCTAATTTTGAACTTTATCATGAATGCTGAAAATTAAAATCAAAGAAACAGTAGGCCTACAAGAAAAATTAAAAAAGTAGTGAATGAAGAGTAATAAAATACAGATAAAATAATGTGCATATGTTACATATAAAGTCGAGCTAAAATTATCAAAATAAAATTTAAAACAGAATAAATAAAAATAGTTTACCAAGGCCATTATGAGAATAACGCGGGGGGGGGGCGCGTTCACAAGTGTGAACGCACCCTTAGGGTTCGGTTCGTTTGGTTCATTTGGTCCGGACCAAAGAAGAAAAACAAACATTAAGTCCTGGTCCGATTAGCGTTCAGATTGGCAATTTTATCACCGAACCAAAAGATATAGAGATACATTCACAACCTGATTGGTCGGATTTTATGACGTATTGCCTATTTTGAGACGGAACTTACCGAACATCCAAAACAATGCTGTGTGCTGAGGTAAATGCGCTCGTTGTGTGTGTGCGTAGCCTGCATGTGATGGTATTTTGGTCAGCTGGGAACTCATGAAGAGCTTATAAAATGTGTAAAGTAGACAAAACAGCGTCGGGAATCCATCCGTCACACACAAACGATCTGCTGCGTGGAGACGCGCATCTGATGCCTGTGATGGGTAAACTCGCACCTATGACAGGAAAAACCGACATGCGTGAGGATTCTGTCCTTTTCAGGGTCTCAACTTCCTGTTTTTGGTTCGTTTACATGTCTTTGGTCCGTGTTGCGTTCATATATCATTCGAACCGCACCAGAGTTCGTTTGAGGGCGGTGATGGAACCGAGACCCATCTTTTCAGCGGTCTCGGCCCGCTTGTTTGGTGCGCACCAAGGTTCGGATGGCAGCGTTCACTCAAATGAACCGCACTAACCGAGCAATCGCACCAGGGTTCGTTTTAATCGAACCAAACATGACAAGTGTGAACGCACCCTTAAATAGTGTCTTTACAAATTCTGACCAGCAGATGGGGGTTTTGGACAAATATAGGTGTACAAACGAACTTAAAACGGATCTCACGAGTGATAAAACGAAATGGTTAATATTTTATTTTTGTTATCTTCCCTGGAAATTCCCAGAGATAATTAAATAGATGATGCTTTTGTCCTGAAGGTCAAAACATTTTTTATACTGTTATAGTCTATTGACTCATTTCAGCTTCAAGAACATACTGTTTTTCCGCAAAAGCCAGAGGGCTTGATGTCAAATGAGGTCAGATGTATGTTACAAAGTCCTTTTTGGACAACATCAGTAGTGTCACTGATTTGAGTTGACCTTATCCCAACAAGCTTAGTAAGCAGACTCTGCACTGATTACCAATATCTGGAAAAAAAAAAAAAAAAAATCATGCCGGACCAGCTGTTTTTATAGCTATTTGGTAAAATCTATGAAAAAGAATAGAATAACTATATTTTATTTTTAGTTAAAACTTCATATATCTATTAGTAGAGAGGTTATTTAAAAAAAAAGAGAAAAAAAAAAGATACATATGGTGTGTTTGAAGAAAGGGTTTTACCAAACTCAAAAGAGAAAAATAAGGTTATGTTCTGCATAAAGAAAACGCCTATTTTTGGACTATTAAGATTTCTTACATAGTTTTTGCATTTATTACAAATAAGCAAATTTTTCACATATTACATTAACTAGAGGAAATGTGCTTCATTGTCAAGAAAACACATTTTCAATTCTTTTTTCCCCCCTTTTCTTTGGTTATTGGGATTAAATGTGACCTAGACATTTCTTGACAGGATTTGTGCCATTCCCTTTAAATTTTCCTAACCTTTTTTTATTTGAGTTATGTATTTTCACACCATGCAAAATGCAATTTAATGGACTGTATCTTTGGATAATCTAAAATGGGACATGAACTATTTTTGAAAACTTTCTTTTATCACAACACAGTCTATTCAGTCTAACAATCTAAAAGAGCTGACCTGACCTAAAACATTTAATTGCAATTTACCTTAGGATCTTTGCTTTTAACTTTTTGTTTTAATACATTTCTTGTTTTTACCCCACATGACGGTTGTCATTTGCCTTAAAGCTTCTTGTCGCCTAATAAGTGGAGTCAGAATAGCCTAATTTCCTTTTTACACAAGTCAAGAGCTAACATAATGCTATGCCAAAATAAGCTCAAATGTTTTGTCCTCGTCATTTCTTTCTGTAATATCCCTGAATTACACTTGAGATGCTTTTGAATAACTTGTAACAATGTATAGAATATTTCAGTAATCATGGCCTGTTAAAACAAGTATAAATCTGAATTGAAAATAATCTTTGATAGCATATTAATCAACAGTTTGCATATTACAAACTAGATATTATATTTATATAAATATTTAAGATTCATTTTAGGTTAGCACTACAGAGTATTTGAATATTTGTTTTTTGATATTTATGTTTAATATTAAAATATTGAAGAATTGAAGGCTTAAATTCAAAGAAAGTCTGTGGTTGACAGTAGTTATAGATTTTATGTTAAGGTCAATTCATTTTCCTTTCTTTAGATTGAGGTTACTGGGGATATAGTTACATCATTTGCTGCTGGCTTGGGAATTTCCCAGACTGACTAAATTGATTTCATAGGATGTTCATTCATAGCTCTGTAGCATAATTAACTGCTTTTCAAATGATTTTTAAAATATATTTTCAAAATATATATACATTGTGTACTTAGCTTTATAGTAACTGGGTGTTCAATTTAGGTATTTTATTCATTTTTTAAATGTGTTGAATCTGAGCACTTTTAATGAATTAGTTAATTCAGTTGGTTTAGCTAATAGTAACCCTGAGCTGAATCCAAACTCCAACTTCATATCAAGGCAATAGTAAGCTGATTTAGTCAAAACACAACTTCAATTGATGGGGTCTGTGATTTGGTATTGCGTAAGCACCATGTGACCCTAAAAGATCTCTTTATAAGACAGTCCAGGCAGCAGAGGGAGATAAGGGAGTCTCTTAAGGACAGCTCTTGAAACATCTTCAACTCAGCAAGCCATCACAAGCAGAACAGCATGTCTTCCGTGAACCGTCTGAACAGTAGCACTGGTAGGTTAAGAAACCATTCTAATCCGAAGTACATAGTGCATAAATCTTCAGATCTGAAATTCTTCTTTTCCCCACAGGCTGGAGGAAGAGCAAGTCAAAGAATAAAGATCAACACTTCACCGATGTTCAAGGTCTGCCATGCATTGAGAATCTGGTGTGTTCTGTAAATGAAAACCCAGAGCCCATCAAAACCACAATTACAGGTAACATCCCCTCCTGGATCAAAGGCAATTTCCTCAGGAATGGACCTGGAAAGTTTGAGATCGGAAGAAGCAGGTGAGATTCATTTGGGTTTCTTGACAATTGAACAGATCACAATCATCAGGAAAGTAAATGAGCCATGTTTGCTCCTCAGTTTCAACCACTGGTTTGATGGCATGGCACTTATGCACCAATTCCACATTGAGGATGGAAAGGTGACATACATGAGCCGCTTCCTCAAAAGTGATTGCTACAAAGCAAACCTAGAGCATAACCGGATTATGGTGTCTGAATTTGGCACGGTTGCGATGCCAGACCCATGCAAGAACGTCTTCCAGCGCTTCCTCTCACGCTTTGAGCTGCCAAGTGAGTGTGATGTCTTTGGTTCTGATTGAAGTGGTCTGAAAATGTTCTGTATGTCAACTTGTCATCTTTCTCTTCCCATAGAGCCAACTGACAATGCAAATGTAAGCTTTGTTCAGTATAAAGGAGACTACTATGTCAGCACAGAGACCAACTTCATGCACAAAATTGATCCACAGACGCTTGAAACAAAAGAAAAGGTACATACAAATTTTTTTATTTTTTTTTTAATGATAAAATATGTTTGTATGGAGAACAAACTGAAGCTGAAATGTGGAAATCATTTTGATCAGGTGGACTGGAGTAAATTCATTGCAGTTAATGGGGCCACAGCTCATCCCCATGTGGATCCTGATGGAACTACATACAACATGGGCAATTCTTACACTCCAAAAGGTTTGTCAGAAATTTAAATCTGAAAAAAATCACTTATTGAGTCTCTAAAGATAAGTATTGCTTAAACTGGTATTCTTTTTCATTTTTATTCTTAGGTGCTTTCTATAATATAATAAAGGTGCCTTCAGAGAAGGTGAACCCAAAGGATACCTTGGAAGGAGCCACAATTGTGTGCTCAATCCCCTCAGAGGACAAGTCCAAACCATCCTACTATCACAGCTTTGGTATTGGCATTGCCTACAATCTCTTATTGGCAATTTTTTATTTACAAACATATTTGCTAATAAAAAAACAAATATATAATTATGTGTGTGATCCTTTAGATATCATTCTAATATGCTGATTTGGTGCTCAAGAAACATTTCTTATCAATGTTGAAAACAGTTGTGATGCTTCATATTTTTGAGGAATCGTGTTACTTTTTTTCTAAAAGTCTTTAATGCCTAGAAAGTTCAAAAGAACAGCATTTATTTGAAATAAAAATCTTTTGTAAAATTATAAATGTCTATACCGTGACAATTTAATTACTAAGTATGCTAGTTTTAAAAAAACACTTTCATAAATATGTGACTTTTTAACTTTATATATCATTTTTGGTTGAAATTTTACATTGTTATTGCAGCCATGTCAGAGAACTATGTGGTATTCATTGAGCAACCAATCAAAATGGATCTCTTGAAGATTGCGACACGTGAACTGCATGGAAAGGGGATTAATGATTGTGTATATTGGGACCCCAATCAAAACACAGTTTTCCATGTAATCAATAAGCACACAGGAAAGGTAAATACTGCTAATAATTTCACAGCATGTTCACATTTTCTTTTACATAATGATGTTTTTTTGTTTGTTTTTTAATAAACTCATTTTGAAATGCTCCTGCTTTGGCTTCTTGTGAAGCCTGAATGAATGACTCTGTACTTTATTTTGTTTCAGCTGAGCTTTGTCAAATATTACGCAAAGCCACTGTCAACCTTCCATCAGATAAACTGTTATGAAGAAAATGGCTTCCTGGTCATGGACATGTGCTGTTCTGATGATGGCCAAGCAATTAACATCTACATGATTCAGAATCTTAAAAAGTCTGGGAATGCTCTGGATGAGGTAAACTTTACTTCTACAAGTAAATTCTACACTATATCTATGTGTAAATGCGCCCTTGTTCTTCAACATAACCATTTCTTGTTTTTGTTGTTGCTGTTAGGTATACAACACATTGTGCAGAGTGTTCCCCCGTCGCTTTGTCCTGCCATTGAACGTGGACAGTGACATACCCTGTGGGCAGAATCTCAACACGCCCTTAAATAGTACCGCGACAGCCATCAAGACAGACGAGAACAAGGTTGGTTTATGTGGTTAACTTATTTTCTTGCTTTCTTTTTCTAATTTCTCTGCTTGCTATCCAAAGAAATGTAAATGTTTTTGCTATAATACCGTGTTTTGTAAATGATTTTCCATGTGTCTTAATGCAGGTGTTTTGCACACATGAAGATCTCCATGGTGATAATCTTAATGAATATGGAGGTCTGGAATTCCCACACATCAACTATTCAATGTGCAATTCCCACCCCTACCGTTACTTCTACGGATGTGGCTTCAGACACCTGGTTGGAGACTCCCTCATTAAAATGGACCTTCAAGGCAAACAAATAAAGGTTAGTTAGGAGTAATAGGTTTATGTGTGCAGAAATTTTGTCAGTGACTTTTAATATTTTAGTCATTTGAACTAATATTTCAACTTATTTTATGACAGGTGTGGAAACATACAGGCATGTTTCCCTCTGAACCAATCTTTGTCTCTTCACCTGGTGCTGTAGAAGAGGATGATGGTGTCATTCTGTCTGTGGTCATCACCCCTAATCAGGTATAACACGCCATGTTCCTCAGTGGTATCAAAAATTGCTGGTTAGCTTTTCGAAAATGAGAGAAAATATATTTCTGGACTAATGAGTAATTGTCCCTCCAGGACAAGAGCACCTTCCTTCTGGTGCTGGATGCAAAAACATTTGAAGAATTGGGCCGCGCTCAAGTACCTATCAATATTCCATATGGATTCCACGGGACTTTCCAAGATAGACACTGAAAGACACTTTTAAAAAGCCCAAATGTTTTGCAGTCTCTGAATTAACCTGCTCATATTTTTTTTTATTTTCTACTTGTATTGTTTTCTCCCTTGACTTACACACTTGAACTTGTATTATATAAATTGTCAAGTCACTTTAAATAAAAGTGTCGGCTAAAAGAATAAGAATTAATTAAAATAACAAATGATTGTATGTATCTGCAAATTATTTTTAGGATTGTCACCACATAACTTTATTTCAGCATAACACCTAAAGTATTGTTCTAATTTTATAAAGTACAATTATTAACTTCTTATGTATATTATGAACATGTAAAATCAACGTTTTAACAATGTCTTATACATGGATGCTTGTAAAGCAAATTAAATGCATTAAAAATCACATATCACAACCTATCCTTGTAGTTTGTCAGAGATCAAAGCCAAAGATCGTCTCAGGTGTTCCTTCTTCTCGTTGAGAAGAGATTTCAAGCTCCTGGCTTCAGTAAGTATATCTTCCAGTTCTCCAAGCTGTGAAGCATCCACAGCAGCTCTTTCCCTTAAAAGATACCATGTGAAATTAATGTTTGAGTATAAACCTTATAGATCCTCTGTTTATGAGACAAATGGGTGGCGTACAAATCCATCCAGTTACCTCAAGACCTCGGAGTACTTTGAAAAGATGGCACCGACTTCTTGGTTAGCCTCTAAAATGAAAAGACATACAGAAAAATAAGTAAGGTGTATCACAAGAATCATTGTGAATAATAACAGTGGTGTTTAAAACATGAGGTAACTAAAATAGCTGTCACAATATATTATGCTACACAACCTCACATATGTAAAATATTAAAGAGAGTGCTTTAATTTGACAGAATCGGAGAGAAAAACCAGGACTTGCCTGCCAAGGCTGTTTCAAACCCATTAGACAAGTCTCCAGCTGCTGGTCTGAAATGATGTGCCTTCATCTTTTTTGCTGGAGATGTCTCAGAAAATTTTGCATTTTCAACCTACAAGTATATTTGTGAGCATTAGTGTATATATAGTATATGTAAATCAGGCAAATTACTCGGCAGGAAAACTTAACAGAGGTCAACATCTGGCTGTTTTATGTAACGTAGATTCTGTCAAGAATCTGTTCAATTTATGATGACCTCGAAATTCTCACCTCGCGTGTTTTCGCTTGACATCTTTTCATTTCTGTTCCTCTGACCGCCATGGATGCCTCTTTGGTGCTCTCGAGACCGCGCTGTGTCATTAGTTTCCTGTGACAGAAGAAGAATGTGGTATAACATTGTCAAGATAATATCTTAATATACAATACAGTACTCTCTTAATCTCAATACAACACAACCTTCTTAACCATCATCTATATTACGACAAACATCTGTGTACATTTAATTTGTAACCGAGTCCTTCGTTAGTCGCCACAAGTTTAAGACTCACGACTCGCTCGACTTTTTAAAATTAAATCAAGCGACAAACCTTAGATAAAATCAATAAATCTGATAAAAATTGAGTTAGTTAACAGAATACCAGTTGTTGGAACGCTAAAATAAATACCAGAAAACCAATGACCTTCGATAAACTCGGGTCACTCGGCCGCCACAGTTCAGCTCACCTCACATAACCTCCAACCGCCACTGCTTTTGAACGGTCAATATCGCGCGCTCACAGAAAACGCGCGCAACTGAGTGCTTTTTGTATGCTTAGGCCAGTCTATGGTGGAACTGGGGAACGCGAGGTGACAAATGGGGGTACGCGAACAAATGCTGAGTAGTTCATTTAATTCTAACTTAAACTAATATTAAAACCGAGCATGTATTTCTAACTGCCAAAATGTCGTAAATCCAGTACATTTAATCAAATTACCTCATCATTTGCAGTCAAAAATGACTGTATCCACACAAGCAGCATGCATATGATAGATTGCGTGCAGTCTGCTGCCTTAAATCGCGCTAAATTACTGCCGTTCTCGACAATGCACCTTTGTAAAAGTGGGGATTTAGCACTTACTCGCATGAAGAACAAATATAGACACAAATAATGGATTAATTTCGATTTAAGACTCAAACTTTATCCGATACAAAAACATAGGCTACCTTGTGTGAGTTCTTGTATTTAATGATGATAACGAGTAAGAATGCAATTGTTCCCAAATATCCACATGACTGCAAACGTGATACAACAGGTCACAAAAAATTTAATAAAAACCCCCCCAAAAAAACAACAGGTCAAAAAAACAAACATATATTTTAAACACAGTACTGTCAGTATTTACTGTATTTTTCAATGAAATAATAGTTCAAACGAAAACCACAGCAGAACACGTCTGTTTCAAGAACAATTCTGCAGCTTTGAACGAATCGTGAGAGTCAATGATTCAATGATTCATTTACAGCCACTTGCTTCGTTACTGAATGAATGATTTGATGACTCACTCATAAAAACAGTGACTTGCTGCCACCTACTGGCGGTTTTAGTTTTATATTTAAAAGTTTTACTTAGCTTTACCATCATTGCATATTTCTCTATTGAACATTTTGTTTAAAACATTATTTATTTTATAAAGTTATTCATAAAGGTAAAAAAAATGCAGTGGAAAATCAATTTAGGGGGCAAATATTGTCCGTTAATGGTAAAGGTGTGACTGCAGTCTAAGTGGAAGAGAGGGGGTACGCAGAAGGATGGTAATCCCTTCAGGGGGTACTCCAAGCTAAAAAGTTTGGGAACCACTGGCTTAGCCTAACTGGATTTCATGTACAACTCTAACCTTTCCCGTAATAAATGTACGCCACTTACGACAGATTATTTCTATGCAATCATTAGTCTCAAAATTAGATATAGGTTATAAATAACTTGCTTAACAAATCTTTGCTTAAAACTTAAGATTTTTTTGTTGCTGATATTTTCTTGATCAAATTGTCTCAATTTTATATGTGGCATTTTATTTGTGAGATTATTATTTAATTGTTTTTACTTGCATTTTTTTTTATCTGATGTTGTAAAGCACATTGGTGAGCTGCTGCTGTTTTAATAGTGCTATATAAATAAACTAAACTTGAAACTTGAAACTTAAAGGGTTAGTTCACCCAAAAAAGAAAATAATGTCATTTATTACTCACCCTTATGCCATTCCACACCCGTAAGACCTTCGTTAATCTTCGGAAAGCAAATTGAGATATTTTTGTTGAAATCCGATGGCTCCGTGAGGCCTGCATAGGGAGCAATGACATTTCCTCTCTCAAGATCCATTAATGTACTAAAAACATATTTAAATCAGTTCATGTGAGTACAGTGGTTCAATATTAATATTATAAAGCGACGAGAATATTTTTGGTGCGCCCAAAAACCCCCAAAATAACGACTTATATAGTGATGGCCGATTTCACTCTATATACACTGCTTCATGAAGCTTCGGAGCGTTATGAATCAGCGCGTCAAATCAGCGGTTCGGAGCGCCAAAGTCACGTGATTTCAGCAGTTTGGCAGTTTGACACGCGATCCGAATCATGATTTGACACAAAAGATTCATAACTCTCCGAAGCTTCCTGAAGCAGTGTTTTGAAATCAGCCATCACTATATAAATCGTTATTTTGTTTTTTTGGCGCACCAAAAATATTCTCGTCGCTTTATAATATTAATATTGAACGGCTGTACTCACATGAACTGATTTAAATATGTTTTTAGTACATTAATGGATCTTGAGAGAGGAAATGTCATTGCTGGCTATGGAGGCCTCACTGAGACATCAGATTTGAACTTTCAATTTCAGAGTAATAAATGACATTATTTTCATTTTTGGGTGAACTAACGTTTTAAACTTATAGTGTCTTTACAAATTCTGACCAGCAGATGGGGGTTTTGGACAAATATAGGCGTACAAACGAACTCAAAACGTATCTCACGAAGTGATAAAAAGGTCCTGCAAGATAGGATGAGGAGGCTCGTGATCTTGTGATCGTTATGATTATAGAAGGAGATTAAAAACATAATCTTATTTGATTTAAAGCATAACTAATGTCTGAACATGTCTTCTGTTCGGTTTAATAAATCCATTATATATATATATATATATATATATACCACCGCGTTTTATTTGGACATTTTGACCTCATCTTAAAAAACACAATAAAATATGTATTTTTCCTAGTTTTTAGGTAAAGGAACCTTTATTATTATTAATTATAATTAATAAATTTGACCATTCAAACACCTTTTACCCCGATTTTAGGGATGCTGTTGATGTAAAATTTTTTTTTTTTTTTTGTGAAACTGTACCCGAATAAACCCCTTATTATTTGGGTCTTGCCAATCTACAGTTTATGTAAAACAAAGCGAAACAAAACATCATGTGCCATCTGTATCCATGGCAATGAGTGTGTGAATGTGGTTGACCGCTAGAGGCGCCCTGTCACACAGCACAGTCAACATACACAAACATGGCGTCAGAGCAGACACGCAAGATGCTGCCGCTCAGTCGCTGTGCCATGTATCTGTTATTATTACTCGTTCCCGGCGCGATCTCCTCCACGCTTCGACTTCACCATGACCAGAGATTCATGCTACCACAGGACAGGGGTTTCTCCCGAGTGAGTGCACACCTGGAGCATGCAGAAAGTCGCATCGTGCGTCTGGAGAGAGAAGTCAGGGAGGCTTCAGCCGCGCACCAGATTCGCGTTCGGCGGAATGCTGCTGGAGCACCCGTGCCAAATGTTTATGGAAGGGTAAGCGAGGTTTACATTCATTAGGTGTTATTGCGAATAGGTGATAATGGCAAAAACATGGCTTTTGCGTAACCTCATAAAATATTGAATTCGGTATTCCCAGTAGTTGTGTACCATTCACCTTTGGTTTGCACGCAGTCACCTAGAAGTGTAATTGACCTGTTTGTCAGATGAAGGGTTCTCGCACGCCCCTTCACGATTGAACTATTGAGGGTGAATAATTCTCACCTTTCTCTGATGCTTTACTTAAAACATATTTTTAGGCTGTATTATATAAAGACGATTTTTTTTTTTTTACAAATAATCTGTCATTATGCCAAATATTAATTATATGCTAATAAGTGGAGATGTTATATGTTGCTGAACAGCGGGTCAACGAGACGTTTTTATGCAGTATTTTGTAGTATTATTTGTGTCAAAAAACATACAGTACCATTTTCCCTTTTATTTCTGTTTCTTTGTTGATGCTAATTGTTGGTGTTCCTTCTAGAATAATAATAAGAAAACATTCAGCTGGCATCTAATAATTATTGAGATTTTTTAAATGATTAAATATTGCATATCAAAGGGGAGACTGAGGCTATTGTCTCGTTTTTTGCTCCAGTGAATATTTCTGAGGGTAGGCTTATGTTTTAAAGTTAATTTCTTTATAAACACAAACCTAAAAATCTTGCTTAAATCCTTTGAATATTTTCACTGTCTAGAAAAAAAATACAGCCTATTGTTGTTTTTTGGCAACATTTAGATGGTAAAATGATTTTGAAACCCCAAACAAAAAGGTAAATATTTTTGACAACTAACCCCAGTCTCCCTGTATATACAATGATGTTGAAGTGCTTATGCTTTATGTCTTGGGAATTAGAAACAGACTTCGCTCATCTGTGTTCCCATTAAAAGTATGGCACAGTGTTTCTTTGTTTGTTTACCATCAGGATGCAGCTTTATTACGCAAGCATTAACAAACCAGAAGGGCATAACTGGTTACACAGTCTTGCTGGGAAATTTCCCTGCTAAACACTTCAACCCCTTAAGCGTTTTGCATCGAGATTAAGTCAGGCATGCAACAGTTACTAGTTTTGCTTTACCATTGTGCCTTTGATTTTGAATGGGTCAAACGACTGAATTTTGTCTGAAAAACAGTTATGTCTACAGAAACAGGATTGTGGTTGCCAGCGTAAATACAGGTATTATGGTTTTTGACCTCAGATCATGAGCTCAAACATACTCATCTACCACAACGTGTGATGTTATTCGAACTATGATGTGTTTATGTCTCACTTGTGGCGATACAATCTAAAATGGAGGTATGATATGAATTTAGATTGGTTGAAGATTATCACTATGAAAGTAAAAACAATGATCTGATTTGAAAAACAAAGAATTCAACAGAAGAGTGGTGACCTGCAGTATCTTTATTTTTTATTTTATGAAAAATGTTTGTTTTATTCCAATAATATATGAAAGAAAATTTCTCAAAATGTGAAAAAAGTCAAACTTTAAGGAGGGTATCATACCGTCTTATTATTCTACTCTAATGCACATGCAGTCAGAGCAGTGGGCGGCCACTAAGATTAGTGACTTTTCCCCTTTTCACCCTGTAGCGTGTACAGGAAATCCTCTGTGAAGTGTTATTAGTGTCCTGGATGGAGTCCATAGCAGTTGATATGAGGTGAATTACCCCCTCAGATGTTACAATTAAGATCTCCCATCTGTACCCTCTCCCTCCCCTTCCTTCCTTCCCTCTTTCAGACCTTTTGGTTTATGTGTTGTTTTTGGCGCACAGGGGGGACCGGTGTTAGGTAAGAAGTAACAGACATCAATCCACTCTTTTTGTTTTTGTTTAACCTAGAAAAAGTCCCTAGCTCTGCCAAGACAAGGATATACACTGTTTTAAAGGTTTTTTTTGTTGTCTTTGCAGACCTGTTGTGAGACACAATTACTCACCGAGTTTAGAGAATTGTGACAGAGTCATTATCATAAATATGCAGTTCAGCGCCAGACACCAAGAGAAGCACTTGAAGGCAAATGCCTTTGCAGACTTTGTAGTACTGGGTGTTTTTATTGGGGGAAAAAAGCTTTTAATCCAAACAATCCCATCTATATATGTTTTTTTAAATTTGACGCATTTGTTTATTGCATTTGGAGACTCTTCCCACTTTCATAATTTTATGTAATATATTTGCAATTTTGACCGAGCAGCCCTGATTAAGCAATAATAATTCTTAGAAGACTGTTATACATTCAAAACAAGATCTCCAGTAAATTTAATTCATTTCATGGACCTAGGATCTTGATCCATTCCATTCCCTCGTATATTAAGCCACATTAAGTAGACTGCTGGCAAACAAATGCAATTTTGTTCTAGTATGTAAAGTATGTAATGCAGAATCATTACCATAGAGTATTACCCAGAATCTAAATGAGACTTGACATTCCCTCACCTTTCGCAGGATAAGCCTGGACTTACTTCATGAGTCATGTGAAGTCAGTATTTAATCTTATTTGGTAATAATTTTTAGACTGCATGACAGTTATGGTAAAACAATATTATATTTTTTTGTACTTTCCTTTAAATTTTTTCCTGATGTTAAAAAATTATGGAAATGAATTTGGATCACATTAGTACTCCTGTTCAGACATGCACGACATAAAAGCAGCCTTACAGGCAGAGTATTTTAGTTTCGTTTTCTGTGATAAGAAAGTTTAAAACCCTAGGGAAGTAAGATGGAGGGCAGTGAAGATGTTTATAATTATTCCGTGGAGTATTATTGGAACTTGTCTGAACAGCCTTCTCGTTTACTTTCGGTTTTCCTTAAGTTGTCTTCTCTTTCATTAAACTCAAGGTGAAACCAAATTGACACAGATGAGTCATATAACCTTTATAGTAGTTCCTTTAAGGGTGTGTTCACACTCGTAGTTCAATTCTTTTGGTCTGGACCAAAAAAGAAAACGATACATTTAATCCTGGTTCACTTAGCGTTCACACTATCATTTTTAAGACAGAACCTAAAGATACAAAACAAAAAAACTTATTTTATGAAATATATTTTGCGATGTAACTTACAGAACATCCAAAACAATGCGTATGATGGTATTTTGACCAGCTGAGAACTCGTTAAGAGTTTACAAAATGTGTAAAAGAGTCAAAATATTATTCCAACATAAACATCCACAAGAAAATTATAGATGAACCAAATATTAATCTTGTCAGCAATTATTGGATTAAGATTATTTGTTAAAGTTTTTTGTGAATATCAAAGGAGAATGAAAAGTTTTCTTTTCAGCTTATTATGTGCAAATATTTCTAGTACATTCATTCATTTCATTGTAGCATAACACATCCCTGTAATGGTCACATAACTTAACCATACTTAAATAATGAAACGGGCCTTTAACTGTACTTTAAGCCTTTAACAGGATAATGATTCCTCGGTTTTCCTTTGGTTACGGCCACAGTGTTATTAAATGTGTGGTTCACCCATATTTTTTCATAGTGAAACTCGTATGGTTTGTTGCCAGAAGGAAACCGGTAGGCAAATTGTTGAACTGTTGGCCCAAATGTTAGTGCTGCAGAGATGATGTCATGGTTTCAAGCTGTTCGTTGCTTGCAGCGATGGGCAAAGGTGCTTTAATGCTTCCACTCTCTCGTTCTGCCTCCTTTCCTTCTGTTTCCCTTCTGAATAATACATAAGAAACTGAAAAACATGAAATAATTTTTCTGTCTCATTCTTCATTGCTTTTTTCAAGCTAGAAGGAACATGAAGTTAATTGCACTTGTCTTACTATTGATGCTTTCGGGATATTACGGTGACAGTATAAAAGAGGGCCCTGTTAGATTAGCAGAAAGTCCATTTGCAGGATAACCAGAAGTTGCAGACAGGCCTTTAACTCTCTGAATAAGCAGACACAAGAGTTTGCCAGGCTGAAATGGATCAGGTTGCAACCATTTGCTCTTTTACAGTGTTTGTTGGCAAGGTTGTGGGAAAAGCTCTTCTACACGTACTGATGAGGTGGAGGGGAGGGGAGGGGAGATGAAATCTAAACACTTTTTAGCGATTAATCAGCTGTTATAAAACCAACAGTCAACCATAAACCATTTGAAGTACAAATTGACATTTTCTCCACACTAATTAACTGGACAAAAGTTTATTGATTGTTCCCATGGGTGTTCAATAAACTGTCTAATGGCATTAATGAATAAAAAAACATTTTGCATTTTGGATAATTTAAAAAAAGAAATGGATGGAAAATGGATTAAGAAAAGCCAGTAATAAAATAAAGGCACATTTATGGTTGCATTAAAATGAGTTATAAATGTATTATTTTGTTATGTTTAATTCATTTTAAATTAATTAAAAAACTGTTGTTTTTTTATTTTTCAATGTGCAAAGTCATGTATTTACATTTTTGTTTTTGAATTAATAAATTGATCATTGATTCATTCATTTTATTTTTAAGTGGCGTTTCTAGTCCTTCGTGAACTCCCACGCACTGAAGCGTCAAACCATTGTTCTGTTTGTTTAAGCAGCAACATTTACAGCAATGGTGTGCGTTTGGGGCAGGACTAACTGGTTGTTTGACTGGTGGCAGATGGGATGTGATTAAATGTACTTCTACTTTGTGTAATTTAAAACAAATATGTTGGACAGGTCATTAAAACATTGGCACATTGTTGAAAGATGTTGTTAAGCATCACATTTAGAATGTAACATACTTTATTAAGTGAGTTAATATAATGAAATTGAATACCTTTTCGGAAAATATGGATTATATAGCTGTCATGTAGGTCAAATGAACCTAGTGCTTTGAGGCTATATGTAAAACCACTGCTGTAAGTTTTCTTAACAGCTCTGTCAGTCTCCTAAAGTCTCTCTGTTCTACTAACACGCTGCTTGCCAAGCAGGCCTACAAGACAGGGAGATTTACTGCCTTGTCATGGTGAATAAAAATATGACTGTACATTCAAGGTGAGGTAGTTTGAGGAGTCACTGTTTGTACGTTACAAAAAACAAATATTCCCAAATGAATATCAGTATGCCTCTTTTGACAAGCCTGTGCTGTATATATATTTTTAAATGCTATAATGGAAGTATTTTTCTTTTGTTGAATGTCTGCTGCTTTTGTTGAAAGTCTGTAATGTGACCTTTCAAAAAATGAGTAGTTTTAACATGCTAATGTTAAAGGGTAAGACCTTTTGTTCATCTTAAGATATTTTTGATGAAATCCGAGAGGTTTCTGATCTTCAAGAAAAAGCAACGTAATTACCACATTTACAGTCCAGAAAAGTAGTAAAGTCATTGTTAAAATAGTCCATGTGACTACAGTGGTTCAACTTTAATGTTATGAAGCGACGAGAATACCTTTTGTGCTCAAAAAATAATTTTTTTTGCACACAAACAGTATTCTCATCGCTTCATAACATTAAGGTTGAACCACTGTAGTCACGTGGACTATTTTAACAATGTCTTTATATCTTTCTGGGCCTTGAAAGTGGTTATAATGCTGTAAGTAAGTAAACCTGTTGTTTGCCAATGATCCACAACTTGTTCCTTAGGAAAAGAAGTGGTGTTAGAGCTTTTTGTTCTTTTACAGTAACAACCTTTTGCAACTTCTCTTTTATGTCTGACAGGAGATTTCAGAGTAGAACCCATTTGAGGATGCCATAGTCCTCATGCAGAAGTTTGAATTAAAGATGAGACGGGCTGTTCTTAGTGGAAAGAGAAGAGGGGGATGGACATGAAAAGATGACAGATCAACAGATCAGATTGGGACACCGCAGCCCATAGTTTCAGTTTTCCTGCCGCTGTGGTCTAGCTCAGCTCGCTTCCGTTCTGTTTCTATGTATTTGCGGTTGTGTTTGTTTTCTCAAAGTCTGTCAGTCTTAAGTGCAAAAGACACACTCGCTGTGTTTTATAAGAGTCTACGCCACAAACTCAAGGCTGTCAAATACAGATTAATTTCAGCCAGTATTACAAATTCAGTATGACTGTGGTGGAAAATGACCCAGTGAGAGAAGCAGAAACTGAAAATCAACTTTGAATGAGTTGTAATGTGTTATGCCTTGACAGCTTGATTTGTACTGTGGAAACCTGGATACTTGTCTAACCAAAGCAAAATAAATTCCACTTAAAGCTAGTCAGCTACATTTCCATTAGTTGTTCATCATATTTTGCATTCACAGGCCAACCTGAATGATTCTCATAATCAGATGGTCGTCCACTGGGCTGGGGAGAAGAGCAACGTCATAGTAGCGTTAGCCAGAGACAGTGTTGGTGCCACAGATCCCAAGACCAGCTCCGTGAGTATACCATTTTTATCCTATATCATTTCAAAAAGTTTTTTGACTTCTATCATATATGGACTGTGCGCTGTAAGATACCAAGAATATCTCGACCTGCCCTCTGAGTCATACAGATGAAATGCCTCCCGCTGTTCTTCAGTTCCCTGCACTTTATAACTTTAAATGCTGCCGATGTAACTCACTGCACAGCCTAGAAAGACTGTCTTGTGACCTTGAATGCTATTTTTCTATCTGTGTGGCAATAATTGCGAAGTTTTCGATAATTGCAAAGCTTTTATGTTAAACATTATCTAATGCAAATGCAAGAACAAAGGTGGCACGGTTATACTTTATGGGGTGCTGGAGATTGAAGTGCCTTACGGGTGTTCTTTGTGAAAAACAAGACAAAGCAAATTAAGGCGAAAAGAACTTCAGATGCAAAAAAGAATCTCTAGATGCTTTATTTTCAAAAGATTAACTGCTTAATTATGATCACTTGCATTCTTTGAGCCATATTCTAGTAGATTCACATTTATCCTCCTTGGAGAATACAATCCCAGAATGCATTGCGATACAATCTGTGAAATTCTGCATCCAAGGTGGCCAAGCATGAATGAAATAAAATATTGATATTCACTTTATTTGTCTTTGATGGGAAATTTGTCTTGGGCTCATAAAACGTACATTCCCCTGCCAATTGTAAATAAGTAAAAGAACAATAATACCATCTAAACTATCTCACAATATAATTATGACAATAAAAATGTAACAAAAAGCAACTAAAGTATTATGAAAAAACAACCAATACTGAAAAATATTGATAAACATAGTTGAATCTAAATAAATAGATTATTCTGCCCAAGAAACATTAGATTATCAAACTGTATGCTTAGCAACATGCTATCAAACTTAATTAGTCCCAGGGCATTTCACATAAGGAGCATTATTTTTGAGACATATGAATTTGTTTGTTTGCTTAGCAACATTCTAACATCAAACTCTGTTGGATTCAGTTGAAAGAGGAGTCCAAATTGGAGCTCACTTAAGGAGCATTATTTTTGAGACAAAAGAAGTTGCTTATTAAATTGATATTTTTAGCTTAGCAACTTGCTAACATCAAACTCTATCGGATTCAGTTGAAAGCAGTGTCCCATTTGGAGCTAACTTATAGAGCGATATTTTCGAGACAAAAGAAGTTACTTCCTACGAATGTACCAAATTAGTTTCATATGAAAATTGCCACGTTGACTTAGAAGGCAGCTGCCTATGTAAATATTAAACAATGCAGCTTACTAGGTTTTGGAACAGAGCTACAATTTCAGCAATGTATAAGGTTGAAATTTGACATTTGTTGTTTATTTAACAGGTCTACGTGTCCTATGACTATGGAACCACCTTCACTGATGTATCAGAGAAATTTCTACTGTCTGGTGACTGGGAGGGCAAGAAACAGGTCATCTCACAGTTTTACCACAGCCCTGCTGACAACAAACGAGTAAGTGTGTGAGAGACATTAGCTGGCCTATCAGTGTGACATCCTTGAGTTGTCTTGTCTTTGTGAGCTTAAGCCGAGGTCATACAAGACCGCTGTGACACAGACCGCTTCCCGGCCATCTGCAGCTGTGACCTTCCAACACTCCAATCTCTTATACACCCACAGATGGTGTTATCCAAGAGAGCAACTCCAAGAGCTGGGCAAAAATACAAGCTACATCCTTAATCTCTTGCCCTTGGCACCCACCGTAACTAACTGCTCCATTGAGACTTTGCGGGGTGCAAAGGCTCATGGGAGTTGGAGTGGGGAGCTGCAGATGTGGCAGAACCACTGTGGGACTCTGCATTGCGTCTTTGCAGGGGCTGACGGCAGCAGACGGTGACCATTCATCTGGAGTCAATGATGTGGCTGGCGCTGCAGCTGCCGCCTGCTGCTGAAGGATTGAAGCTAAAGTATTACGAGTGTAATTTGTAAAGCTTACAACTTCTTGGTAGGAGCACAGGGCTGTTTAATTACATTTCGAGCGGTCAGAGTAACTTGCACCGTCTGTCCATATGTGGAGAAGAACTCTGAATTTCGGTTGTTACAGATGGGATAATTAACTGAGATATTGGCTGGGTGCTTGTACGGTTTGTTGTGGAGTATTTTAATGCATTTGTGATAAAGTAATAATCCTGATGTAAAATCTCATGTGAATAACTGTGTTAGGAATGAGCTGATAGGCAATCATAATTGAATCAGAGTCCTTGAAGACATACTGGACCTGTTTTTTTGATTGATCTCTTTTTAGTGGCTTTGACTTGGAAGTGTGAAAGGGTTTTCTGATGATTTACTGTTGACTATTACTATTCACTATTTTATTAATATTATTATAACATTAATATTGATCTCAATATATTATTGTTATATAATAATATTATTAATAATTAACATCAATAAGTCAACATTAATATTATTACTGTTTTTACTTTTTTAACTATTATTAATAATATTTAATATAATTATTAATTATTATAATAATTATAATCTTAACTACGAACTAATGAAATTGTTTGGCTTGTTGAGAAGAGGTGCGTTATTACTTCTCTAAGCTGTTTTGACTTGTAGTCTTATAGTCTGATGATGGTCACAGTTCATGCTGGAGATGCATATGCTCTACTTTCTCATTCTTCTTCTTTTTCTACTTTTTCTTTCATTTTTCTGTACAGCATTAGGTTTCTTTTTAAGTGAAGTGTTTCTGTTTCAGTCCCAGTCCTCATTGCTTCTGAATCTGGAGAGAGAAAGTGCCCTGCTTCCATAATCAGGCCATGGAGAGGACAGTTTATAGTGAAGTTTATAGGGAAGGCTCTTAAATGAAAGATCAAAGTGAAGGGAGGCAGATTAGAATGGCAGAAATGCATAATCTGAATAATTAATAATGCTAAAAATGTTTTTGTACTGTGCTTAAATGCTTTGATGTTCTTGTGGTGCCAATTGCCTGAAATAAATATCTATATAGATTATAGATCTTCTGTTGTGTCGTCAGCCACTGCAGAGGTTAAAAAGATAGTTCACCCCAAAATGAATCATTTATTCACCGTCGTGTTCCAAACATGTATGACTTGTTTCTTTTTGTGGAAAGCAAAAGAAGATATTTAGCAGAATGTTGAGGCTACTGTTTTTCACCCACAATGAATGTGGATAGTGATTTATAATGCCAAGTTATAAAAAGACAAAAAAAAAAAACCATCATAAAAACAGTCAGGGCTAAAGACTATGATTAAATGGTTGCATTTTGCAAAAATTTTTCCTGCCGGTGGGACTAAATTTTGTTAGAGGTCGCAGTCGCACTGATGAGAGCTTGCATTTCTGTTGCACATAATATGCATATGAGAAACATCAAACAGCAAACGAAATGAAAGCGGAATGAAACCGTGTTACTTGTTTGAGCTGTGAAGCGTGGACCATTTATCAGCTCGGACAATTATAAACAGCGCAACGCAGAGGGAGCTCAGAACAGGCTCTCGCGCACCGATCTTGATCATGCGATACTGTTGCTACGCAGGGCTGGTAGATCGAGTAAGAAAGCGTTTGAATTTGCCGCAGAATTAATAACGTCGCAGTGAGATTTAGTGGCAAGCATTTAAATTCACTGAGGTATACTCTGTTATAAACTACAGGTATCAGAGCAAACAGCTCTGATGTGGAAACCAGGAGAAGTATCGAGCCATGAATGAACAAGTTATATAAGTCTCTCCTGTCCACAAAAAAAACAAAAAAACACCAACAGTCACCATGGATTTATTGTAGTAACGCTAACTGTAACCATGATTGCAGAAATATTCGAATGTTTTTACATGTTCATTTAAGAGTTCATGCAAACTTTTTTGAGTGAAATTCAAAAACTTTTCACACTTTTTCCAACACTTCAAAGCTTTAATTTTAATGTGATTTGTAAAACTAAAAGATGAAGCAAAAACTAATTCTAATCCATTTACTACCATAGTAGGGAAAAAAAAATGGTAGTCAATAGGGGGGCGAATTCTGTTTTGTTTATTGACATTCTTCCAAAAATAGTAGTTCCAATACAGGTTTGGAACTACTTGAGGGTGAGTAAATGATGACAGAATTTTTTTTTTGGGGGTGAACTATCCTTTTAAATTACTTTTGATTACTCACCCCCAGCCCTAACAAATCAGGTGCTGGCGCCACTATCATCTGTAGAACTTAGTGGCATCGGTGCCACTGCTCTGAAAAATGTCAGTCTGGAGCCCTGACAGTCCTTATGAGTTGTGCACTCTGAGTCTTCAAGTCAAACAGGCCCATATTCTGGTCATTTTACATTGTAAATCTTGTAGTCATATGGACTACTTCTATTGTGCTTTTTAGAACTTGGCATTATAAACTGCCATCTGCTTTGGTTGTATGGAAAATAGATGCCTTGCATCTCCTTTTAAGATAATAAAATGGTATTTGTAACATTAGGTTGAGTAAATCATGACATGACAGTATTTTTATTTTGGACGAACTATCCCTAGAATTTTGTGTTTTTTGATTTTTCTGAATTTGTCATATTTATATTAATTCCTTTTCTGATTTTTCCCTTGCAGTACCTATTTACTGATACCACGAATGGTTACCTATGGAACACCTTTGACTTTTGCAAAAGTGTTCAGGGTTTCTCAATCCCATTCAAGCCAACAGACTTACTGCTGCACAGCAAGAGGCCTAACCTGGTCCTTGGTTATGACAGTTCTCACCCCAATAAACAGGTATGATCACTGATTTTTTTCCTTCAGTACTGGGCTTTTTTGTATATCCTGTGTTGAGTTTTAATAAGATGAATAGCACTGCCATTTAGGCCTTTAGCTATTTGTGGAGATTGCCCTTTTGAATTTTGCACTAAGCAGCATGTTTTGATTTGAGGTAATCAACCATAATTTTCATATGAGAAGCTGGTTCATGACAAATGTTGAAAGATATTAACTCTTATAACAGAAACTGCTGACTCTTAAGGGCTTGTTCTTCTTTCTTTCTGTTTTCTTTTTTAATTTCCATTTGGCAGCTGTGGAAGTCAGATGACTTTGGTGAGACGTGGGTGTTGATTCAGGAGCATGTGAAGTTCTACTTCTGGTAAGATGAAACACTTTCAGGGTGTTGCCACAAATCATATTCTGAATGCGTTCATTGTGAAATTTGATTGTGGGTGTTATGTGTGTGCTGTCATTGGCCAAAATCTATCTATCTATCTATCTATCTATCTATCTATCTATCTATCTATCTATCTATCTATCTATCTATCTATCTATCTATCTATCTATCTATCTATATAATATTGGTATTACGTTTAAATTGAATGCTGTGAAGAGCTTCAATGCAGTTATCCACTTATTAGTATCCTTTTTTTGAGGATGTTAAATTGATCAAAAGTGACATTAAATACATTTGTAATGATTTCTATTTCAAATAAATACTGCTCTTTTGAACTTTTGATTCCTCAAAGAATCCTAAAAAATGTATCATGGTTTCCCTTAAAAATATTAAGCGGCGCAACTGTTTTCAACCTTGATAATAATAAGAAATATTTCTTGAGCACCAAATCAGCAAATTAGAATGATTTTTGAAGGATCATGTGACACTGAAGCCTGGAGTAATGGCTTTTGAGCGGCAGTAGTTAAGCTATTTTTCACTCATGAGCAGCTTGTGAATTGACAAACATACAGTGCTCTACATGTATGTGTGATCTGCTTTTATCCCTCTTTTGACAGTGCTATTTGCACTCAACCCACTTATTTGCACAGATATTTCATACATGGGTCATTATTATAGTTTTGATTGCTGTCTAAAAGAACAGGGTGTGAGTTTGTGGCTCGTTGATATGATAAACAACCGAAATGATCAGAAATCAGGAAGATTTCTGGCAAATCCAGTTCTTGCTCTCCACGCTCTTCCGTACAGGAATTTTGCAGCAGTGTTTGTAATTTGAAGAGGGTTGAATGCTCTTTGCTGTCTCACTCAATTTACGAGCTTATGTAGGAATGTGAAACTCTTGCTTTGGGTTGCAGCCAGCACTTCGTGTTTGCACAATCAGGCACTGGCATCGAAAGCAAGCAGCAAATAGAAATAACAGAGCGGTGCTTATTGCTCTCCCGTTCCGTAAACATTATGCCACAGGATATGATCCGACCGGAAGACCGGAGCTAATTACAGTGTTATGACTGCAATTCATCACAGACGTGATTAACGTTTTTTTAAAAAAATTTTTTACTTTAGCTCAAATGTCTTGAAATGTCTCAATGCCAGAACAAATTTGTTTTGCACATTATTGCAACAGAATAGTCTAAGATATTTAAGGAAGAGGTCAGTGTTCTCAAGCATGTGGGCTGCCGTCCAGAAAGACTGCTTGATTGTGAAATAGTCGGTTGTGGATGTTTCTCTGATGAGGCTCAGACTGCGGTCGCATTAATAATTGATTGTGTCTACCAGCCGTGGCCCATTTCATCTGCTGGAGTGGCAGTCAGTGGCTGCAGAGATAACATCAGCGACCTACTGCGATGGCCCAACACAAATGACTCGAGAGCTCGGAGACCAACTACACCATTACTGCAGCGATAACCCTTCTGTTCTTTGCTCTGATAGTTCTCTCAGACTGTGCCTGGCTTAGGATTGTCAGACGAACCTGTACATTTCAAACAGCTTCCCTTTTTCTGGTTTGACAGACATTTTCTTTTTCTCAACGTTTTAAAAAAAAGGGTGATCAGGAAGTGTTGCGAGCCAGAAACAAACTTGTGTTGGATGTCTTTTAGGGATGCACGACATATCAGTTTCATATCGATTACTGGTTGATAATTTGAATCTTTTAACTGTAATTGTTCTTGTTCATTTACTCTGTTTTTACATTTAGTTTATTTTTGTTATATAACATTTTTAAAAACACTAATAATTTAGTACCACTGTTAAATGTAATCTTAGCAAATCTCAAAATGAATATCCATTTTTCATACTGTTCATTATAATGCTGTGATGCCTAAATTCAATTGTAGCATTAAACAGTCTAATTTTGATTTTTATAAAACATTTTATTTTTAATTACAGTATCGTTTAAAAGTTTGGGGTCAGCAAGGTTTAAAAAAATACATTATTTTTTCAGGAATTCGACATTATTTTAAATAAATGCTGTTATTTTGAACTTTATTCAAAGAATCCTACAAAATTTAATATAGTTTCCATAGAAATATTTAGCAGAACAGCTGTTTTTAATGTTTCTTGAGCATCAAATCAGTATATTAGAATGATTTCTGAAGGATCATGTGACACTGAAGACTAGACTAACAACTGTAATTACCATCACAGGACTAAATTACATTTTTATTCATATATTAAAATAGAAAACGGTTATTTGAAATTGTAATAATATTTCACAATATTACAGTTGTACTGTATTTTTGATCAAACAAAAACAAAACATCTTGCCAACCCCCAAACTTTTGAACACTAGTGTTTCTATTCATAATATTATAGAATTTAATATCGTTCAGTTTTTAGCCTAATAATTGTTGATTTATTGGTGTCGGCTAGAATTGTAATATTAGTGCATCACTATTGAAGACTGTATTCTTATACATTTTTAATATAGCAGTCAGAAGGAATAAGGAAGTCCTGTCAGACAGCTTGACTGCTGTTTTAAAGGTCAACAAACAGACCTTCAGTGTGTGTTTGGGTTTTCTAGGTGTGAATTGTGTAGTTTGTTGACTGTATTCTCTGAGCTCTCAATTGGTTTTCAGCTTTAATCTAGACAATCCAAAGGCAGAGCTGCAGGGCCGGTTGAAAGAGCTGTAAGCCCGTTTTATCCGTCTCTCACTCTGCTGCTGGACATGCTAAACTCCCAGTTGTGAAATAGAAAGCAAGTGGCGAGGTTTGTGTGTTTGTTCCCCTGTGAGATAATCCCTTTATCCTCTAGCTTGGTGATTTAAGAGCCAGTCTCAACAATCAGCACCCCTGTGTGTTTAAAGAGGAAGTGAAGCCAGGCCTTTGGTCCAGAGTGGAGAGAGACTCTCCCGTCCGTTTGTCTGTAGTCTTGATCTCCCACACTCACCCTGAATAATTTATCAGTAACATTATGCAGGAGACACATGAGGAAAATTGGTTCAGTGTAAGTTGTGAAGTGTAAAGTTGCTTGAATTGGCTTTGCAAGTGGAAGTACTGTAGCTATTGATCACGTATGATAAATGCAGCTGCATATGCCCTGGACAGCTTCTGCATTGTAGCACATTGCAAGTCATTGGGAAATACAATACCAAACATGTTAGTTACTTTATTATTGTAATATTATGTATTATTTTTGAAGCAATGTTCAAATGTTTGGGGTTAGTAAGATTATTTAAATGCTTTTGAAAGTCTTTAATGTTCTCAAGGACTGCATTTGTTTGATCAAAATACAGTTAAAACAGTAATATTGTGAAATATTATTATAATTATTATTATTACAAAAAAATATTTTCTGTTAAATTGTTTTTAAAATGTAATTTATTCCTGTGATGAATTTTCAGCAGTTATTACTCCAGTCTTCAGAGTCACATGATCCTTCAGAAATGATTGTATATAATATGCTGATTTGTGCTTAAGAAAGTGAAGTATTTAATATTAAGACACATAAATATGAAATTGGTCACTTTCTGAATGCTTAACTAAAAAAAGTGCAGAGAGGGGGCTTTCAGAAGTCCACCATCATGCTACTTGGGTTGATGAATGTCCAAAAAATTAATGTGTAAGTATTTGTGTCTTTCTATTCACCTAGGGGTGTGGAGCCATATGACAATCCCACCACAGTGTTTGTCCAGCGCCATGAGCCCCAGGGAGACTCCAGCATCCTCAGCAGCACAGACTTTTTCCAGAGCGAGCAAAACCGCCGAGTTATCCTGGAGAAGGTGGACAGCTTCCAGCTACGGGACAAGTACATGTTTGCCACCACCACCAGGGTAAGGGTACACTCCAAACAGAATGGAGCTTCAAACATTCGAAGGATAATTTGTAATTTCAGGCTTTTATATAGCAAAGAAGGGAAGAATAAGCAGCACTGAGCTAGTGTTCAAAAACTGAAAATGTGAAGAGTGCCGAGAGTCAGATCCGTGCCAAATCCAGCTGAATGCCTCTCCTGTGAGTGTGAGTAAACACTCTTCTGAAGAGCTGGAGGAACGATCCCACTCAAGAGGAACAGGCAGTGATAATAGGCTTATTTAAAGCCATGGAGTCGGATGAGGAGGATTCCTGGTGTGTTTATCCAACACTGAACTTCTGCCCTTTATGACAGAAGGGTAATTCAGACAGTTGACTCTCTAGTTGTTAATCTTGGCTGGTAACGAAAAGGTTGCAGGTTTGAATCCCACTGGATCATTTTGCCGTCAAACATAATAATTGCCCCAGGAGGCACAACCTGTAATACATGTACTGTAAGTTGTTTTGAAGAAGAAAAGCATCTGTTAAATATGTGGCTGTGAACAGAGCAGCTGAAGTATGTAGACTGTTCCAGAAGGTAGGCGGTTTTAGTTATGCTTCCTCCTAAGAGGCCAAATTTTGGCCAGATTCTAAGGCAGCATTGGATGTATTAGGGGTGTAACGGTACACGTATTCGTACCGAATCGTTTTGGTACAGGGCTTTCGGTTCGGTGCACATGTGTACCGAAGCATTACATTGCAACATTGTAGCCTAATCACCATTAACCATCAATAATCGCAATAAGCTCTGCGTTTTGTTACTTTCGATTAGAAACAAAGTGTCATCCTTCAAATTCTGTTCACGAAATCACGAAATTCAAACAGAAAGTGCCGTTTTGACGCTTTTTGATGCGGCGTGACCGATCACTGTACAGGCGCCTCAGTTCAACCGGCAGCGCGAGCGTGAAGCCCGAGTGAACGCGATCATCTCTTCCTCTTTAATACTAGTTACAGAGTAAACATGAAAGAACATCTGAAGGTATGATGAAAGATACAGTACAACTTACTGAAATGGTCATATCTTGTGTAATTGCTCAATCAGTGTTTCAACAGCGGAAAGACATCAATGAAAGCTTGTAAACAATTTGTCATGAAGCATTTGCCTCAGAAAAGCTATTTAGTGTCCAAAGTTTGTTAGTTCGCTAGAGAAATGAACTCTTTCGCTTAATATATGCACTGTATTAGCCTATATAATCATTATATTTTACTTAACCTTTAGTGATGTTCCTGATTAGGCTATTTAATGTATGTTTAAATAAATCTGTCATGAAAATGACAGCCACTGTGTAGAAATGATAATATTTCAACAACGAATTGGAGTAAAAACATTTAGAAGTTAATGCAAAAACTGCCTTAGGTGTAGCTTACATGTTTGCATAGGCCTACTATTTGTTATTTGAGTGTTGATTATTTTATCTAAAAATAAAAAGGCTAATAGTTTGGACTTGTTGTTAACCTTTAATATTATAGTAGCCTAATGTTCAAGTAAGGGCTCCCTACATAGTTTATAGCATTAGCAGAGATAATTTTTTTTATCCTTAAGAAACTTTTAGTTATAATTCAATATAATATATTTAAAGACAAAAACACAATTTTTTCAGTAAACCACTGTTTAATAAAAAAAGAAGCAATTTTATGTTTAGTTTTCTCCCCACCTGCTGTACCAAAAACCGTACCGAACCGTGACTTCAAAACCGATGTACGTACCGAACCATGAGTTTTGTGTACCTTTACACCCCTAGTATATATCCTTCACAGAGAGAGCGAACCCAGAATGCATTGTGACAAGCTCAATGAAAGAATCAATACAAGATGGCGGACGAGAAATGTTGATTATATATAAACATGTATTTCATTAAATACTGCAACTAATTGATAAAAATAGTTCAGTGTAATTAAAAATGGATTAGGTTGCATGTGCTGCATGCAAACTAACATCAAACTGCAATCATATTGTTAAAATATTTTGCGATTCTGTTTCTCTCAGTGTGTATACAGGGTGCTGCAGGTATGAGTCCAAAAACCTAGAAATGTGTTAGCTTTTCTGCTCTGTTGGTTCCTTCATCCCGACGTCCATGGGATTTTTGAACAAGTTTGTTTTTAAATGGCTAAAATTTTAAATTAGTGTCTGTGTTTAACATAAGCTCAAGATATTTTCACGTTTTATGCTACGACATTAAATACATTAGTAATACTCCTAACACGTTTCTAAATGGGACTAGAGAGGTTGTCAGGGACATTAAACATCATCATACCGAAAAGGTAAACTTATCTACTCACTAGTTCACTTTTAAAGCCTTGTTGTGTTTATAACTGCGTTCTTGTAAACTATTCTAACTCAGACATTCCAATTTAAAGATTATACAGATTAAAGAAGTTGACAGAAGAGTAATGGTGGTGATGTTGAAGTAGGGCTGGACGAATAATTGAAAAGTAATTGAAACTGAAATTCAGAACCTCTAACCGACGTAATTTTCCCATTTCGGTTATTTCGTTTTTTTAATCCTGTTAATACTTTCCCCATAAAAACATAATACCGCCTGTGTAGTCACGTGACTCCACCCCGTCCAGTCAGCGGCATGGAAGCAACACGGAGGCAAACTCAGTGATATCACTTTGTAAGTGTTTAAAGGCTTGCCAGTTTGGACATTCAAGCGATTTTAGACCATTGGATGTGTATTATTATATTGAGCTACTGCGCTGATGCATTGTGGCACACAAACACTCATACAGACACTAGCTCGCACATCACGTGAAGATCGCGCGCACAGAGAGGAGCACAGAAACTCGTCAATGCCGTCCTGTGATTTATCACTAAAGTAGCTTAGAAACTCAAAAGTTACAGCATAAATTTTTCTACTTTTGAAGTAACTACTTACAACCCACAGCTTCACAATTAATAGAGAGACAGTATGATTAATTCACACATGCAATGGCTCTCATTAATGCATTCAAATAAATGTACTGGTACTGTGCTAATTTATGTGTATCTGATTTACATCGAGCAGAAATCTGTAAGAAATGTTATGAACCATAGTGTCTGTGGTTAGATAAAGTAACTACTAAAAGTGAGCTGCAGTGTCAGAGCACTCTTTCATTAGGAAAAATATCCCACCTTTAATAATCAAGCATATTTACAGTACAAACCTTGTCAGTGAACTATGAGGGCAAAAAAAAAAGAAGAACAACAAAAAACAAAATAATCGTTCATTAATCGTAATCGTGGTAATATGTTCAATTAATCGAGATTTTGATTTTAGGTCATATCGTCCAGCCCTACGATGAAGTCATGAGTTCTTCTGATTGTTAGACATCAAAATGAATACATTTTCTTTAATTGTGAAGATGATCAAATCGTAAACTTTAGTTGGTCACAGAGCTTATTTTCTGCAATAGTCCAAAGCCCAATGGAAAAAAATCATATTGGCTTTTTGAAAATGTGCACTGCATCTCTCTGGGCTATTTATTTATTTTTGACATTTTTATTGAAGTTAATTTATTATGAGCAGAAGCAATTATGATCCTACAATGTATTGCAGTGTTTTTTGTATTATAAGTGGTTAGCGAGACCCAGCCCTGCAACACAGGTCAACAGTCGAATAGAAAAACTAGTCAACAATAGAAAAACTAAATAGGGTAAAGGCTGTATCTGTCAAACTGTCTTATTAGCATCACATCCAAGATGGGAACACAATTCAGCTTGAAGTATTTGTTTTCAGTTGATATGCCTCCTTAAAGTTTTG
Organism: Anabarilius grahami; assembly: GCA_003731715.1. Classification (NCBI taxonomy): domain Eukaryota; kingdom Metazoa; phylum Chordata; class Actinopteri; order Cypriniformes; family Xenocyprididae; genus Anabarilius; species Anabarilius grahami. The sequence goes on along the minus strand of RJVU01011283.1, from coordinate 355,345 downwards.
AATAGTTCTTGGTTGCTGAAACAATGACTGTCTAGACTACATGTCTATGCTGACCGCAGCTAGTGTTATATTTCAGTGTAGCTCTCACCCTTGAGTGTATTCAGTGGTTAATCATTTCCACCCCACATCGGCTGGCATATCACTAACCTCATCCCACAGTAAATGTCTGACTGCCCAGAACTGGATGAGGCATCTGTCAGGTCACACATGGCACTGCCAGGTTGCTTAAAGCAGAAGCCGACCCAAGTCATCCATTAAATTGGAAAGAAATGTGTAATTTATCTGCGGCTTCAGAAAGCCAGAGACTCCGTGGGAGTTTAGAGGGCTGTTTATGAGCGGTGCTGTGCGGATGGCACAACCGTGGCCTTGGACAGCGGGCCGGAGGAGCTGCCTGCTTGACAGTTCTGATCTATGTTGCGTTAATGAAGTTGTGGCTTGGTTTCCCTCGGGTGCTTCTAACCACTCATGCACCACTTATATGCGTTCTGCTGCCCAGTGCCGCCATATGGTCCTGTCTTCAACACTGCGCTGTACTAACGCCACCGAAAGAGTTTTATAAGTGCTCCCATTGTTCTTGTTTTGTTTTAGTAAAGGGATAGCAAATGCATAGATGAAAATTCTGTCATCATTTACTCACCATCATGTCATTCCAACCCTATATGACTTTTTTTCTTCTTTGGAACACAGATAATATTTTGGAATTGTTTTAAACGTTTTTGTCCAAAATGTCTTCTTTCAAAAATAAGTGTGGTTTGGAATAGCATAATGGTGAGTAAATGATGACAAAATATTAATTTTAGGCTGAACTGTCTTTTTACGGATCCTGAAGGCCATTTCAAGCGAGACGAATGTATGAAAGAAGCAATACGCACTCGCTTTCTGAGTGATTTTGTTTTGAATTTTCCACAAACGGCTATGTTCTGGTGAGCCACAGTTACAGTTAATATTTTAACGGATTTGGATATTTCGCTTGCTGAGTGAATGGATTTACAACAGGATAATTAGTGGTTTTCATGGTCAGACCATTAAACTCTTTGCAGCGCACACTGGTTATCCACATAGCGCATTAAACAAAATTATCCTAAGGAGGTCTATGACAAGATCATAGGCCATAGCAAACAGCTCTGTGGGCTGGTTGTAAACATCTTTACTCTTGAGGAGAGAGAAAGTGACAGGCTTGTTGAGAGCCTTGGCTTGTTGATGGCTGTGTGTGGCCTGGCCCTGACCCTGCTGGCCAGACGTACCCTAGAGCAACCCCCTCTCTCTTTCTGTCTCTCCTTTTCTCAGTCTCACACTCACTCACTTAAATAAAAAAAACTGCTTAAATTAGTCTAAGCTGGTTTGTTGGTTCTGACTGGTTTAAGATGGTCTCCTAGCCTCTCTCTCTCTCTCTCTCTCTCTCTCTCTATATATATATATATATACTTAATAGTCATTCAATATTTGAGAAGTGTTGATAAAGATTGATATAGTTAAAAACTGACTATTTTACCCATTGTTTGTGTGTGCTATGTATATTTGCCATGTATGTTTTTCTTATTAGATTATCATTTTGTTAGCTTAGCGACATGCTAACACCAAACTCTATTGGAATTAGTGAGTTGCTGCTTGTGTAACATGTTCTAAATTAGTAATTTATGAGATTCCATGTTAGTTAGGATGCTGTCTATGTAGGTAGTAGGCAGCGAGGCCGTTCACTAGGTTTTGGACCATATCCAAAGTCTCTTGCCATTCGGACGACATTGATGTCAGTCTTTTTCTCCCTTTTTCAGTCTTTTATCCTCTTCTCTTTCCGTTACTGTGTCTCTCTCTGACTCACTCTTTTGCTCTCATTGTGTTGAGTCCCTCTATCTGTAGCCCGGCTAATAGGATTACCATAATGAATATCACAAGAGCCTTTGGCAATGAGAAGCTTCTAAGACTAATTAAAGCTGTGGAAACCAAGGTCCTCTCATCTGAGGGATTTATCCATAATGTCATAGAGATCTTTAATAATAATTAAGTCTTTTCTCTTCTCACATCCTCACCTCCCTGTAGCCCTGCAAGCTGCTTTAGTGATAACCTGGTTTCGGGGTGTAATCTGAACTTTGATAAAGGAAGATTCTCATGGGAGAAGGAAGGAAAGGGATTGTAAACACGATCTTGCCGTGTCAGTAGGCATTAAAGTGGTGTCAAATTAGTGCATTTAATTAAAATACCATTTATGACAACAAAACTCTTGTAAATGCAGATCTTTAACCACACGTTTCCATAAACATCCTGTCAGTAAGTGAATAAGATGTTAATTTGATAATGGCTCAGACGGGTTCAGTGAGACTGATTCAAATGAGGACTATAATGCTGTAAAACAGGAAGGGTTAAATTTAGCTATGCTAACCAGCCAAACCCCAAATTTGTGAGTTGGTATGACTGATTCATTTAAATAATAAATTATTCCTTTATTAAACAAAATCCTTTATAAAGACAAAGACAACATAATAGCAAGTTTTATTGTTCAGATTATCATTTTATTGCAGACTGCAAACTCAAAACTTGGGTAAAATATAATTTTCTTTTTGCTGTGACAGTATAGATTCAGCAGGGTCACTACAGTTGGGCAAAAGTCCATCCAACCATCTCAGCAATGCAGAACTTCTCACACTGTGTTCTTCAAAATGCTGCAACATCTACACATTCTCACTCAAGCTTGAAAGTCTGATCTCTCTTCCAGGCTGAGTGATGAGAGAGACTGCCAGCACAGTACGGCTGTTGTTCCAAAGATAAATGCTTCCTCCACAAAGAGGGCAAAGTGACTCCAAAGCCAAATATTCATTGGGCCGGCTGTGCCAGAAACGATTCCATTCATGTTGCCATGTAAGAATAGAAGGCTTTTATAGGCGAATTTTGCTGTCAAGTTCGTAGTCAGGGACACTTAGATCCTATGGCAGCAGAATGAGAGATGACAGTTTTCTCAGAGGGGCTGTTTGTGGATAACTGCCTATAAATGCCTAATGATACTGTGAGGGTTAAAAATTGGAGGTTGGATCTACGTGTCAGATGCAAATGGAACCTTGGGAGAAAATTTACGACCTCTGACCACCTGACAGAATTCGTTAACAGCTCAATCACACAAAAACATTGTGCATCCACCTGTGTAGCGACTCTGCCTTCCTGGAGTGGTTATGATGGTGGAGGTGGTTATGTTTATGAGTTATGATGCTATTAAAATACAATAGCACCTTTCTGACTTTGAGATGACGTATTAATAAATGTATTTGCATATTCAAAAGACAGCCCATTTAAATTACACTGTGGCAGTACCATGTGGTGTTTTAAAAAAAATATTGAATATATTAAATTTAAATATTAAATACTATATATTATATTATATTATATAGATTAGATTAGAT
>RJVU01011283.1:277786-344009 GCA_003731715.1 Anabarilius grahami | reverse complement strand
ATGTGGTTTCTCCACTGCATGGATCTTCATGTGTATCTTCAGGTGACTTTTAATAGTGAAGCTCTTTCCACACTGATCACACGTGTGCAGCTTCTCTCTGCTGTGGATCCTATCATGTGTTTTCAGATCTGATGACCGACTGAATCTCTTGTCACAGTGTGAACACTTGTAAGGTTTTTCTCCAGTGTGGATCCTCTTGTGTGGTTTCAGATGTGATGAATCACTGAATCTCTTGTCACAGTGTGAACACTTGTAAGGTTTTTCTCCAGTATGGATCCTCTCATGTGTTTTCAGATGTGCTAACTGAATGAATCTCTTGTCACAGTGTGAACACTTGTAAGGTTTTTCTCCAGTGTGGATTATCTGGTGCTGTTTTAATTGGTTTGCTGTAATAAAAGTCGTCTCACACTCAAAGCACATGTACTCTCTCACACCAGTGTGTATTTTCTCATGTTTATATAAATAATACAGCTGTGAAAAACTCTTTCCACACACAGAACATGAATGTGGCTTCTCCTTTGTATGAACTGTCAGGTGTCTCTTCAGGTTTGTTGCCCAGTGAAACGTTTTGTCGCATTCATTACATGCGAACAGCTTTTCGGTATGAACTGCACTGTGAATCTCAAGACTTTGTTTTGTTGTGAAGCTCTTCCCACACTGATCACATGTGAACGGCTTCTCTCCTGTGTGGATCCTCATGTGAATCTCAAGACTCTGTTTGGTTGTGAAACTCTTCCCACACTGATCACATGTGAACGGTCTCTCTCCTGTGTGAACTCTCATATGATCCTTAAGATGTTGTTTGGTTGAGAAACTCTTTCCACACTGAGTGCAGGTTGTAGATTTCTTGGCTCTTTTCTTTAGAAATGTCTTTTTAGTCTTTAAGCGGCTCAAAGGTTTTTCTCCAGGTTTGTCATGATGTTTCTCCTCCACTTCACTCAGTTCTTCACTCTCCTCCTTCACTTCCATCAGCTCTGACATTACAAAAAGAGTAAATTTTCAGTATATTAAAGTAATTCAAAATGAGGATTATGAAGTGAAAGAACATAACAGTGAACCTTCATGTACTAAAATAGACAACTGCTATGAAATATTCTGATCAACTTGATGCCTTTTTATATATTTATTATATGTCCCTGAAGCAATTATTATATTTAAAACATTATAGACAAATCACCATGTCTCTGTAGTGAGAACTATTAAATATGTTGATGAATGACACAATTATTGCCATATTTTAACACCAACTTTTAGATTTAATTAAGATATTTATTTGAGATATAGATTTTAGATATTTATTGTTCTAAAACTGTTTAATTATTAAGAGTTAGTCACTTTTTCTTTCACAGACTTCCACACATGTGAATGTGGGACACCAAAAACAAATTCAAGTGAATTTTCCTCTTAAAACTGTGACGCCCCGGAAGTGACATCGTCTGGGCTCTTTCTACAGCATGATGGGAGGACAAGAAAATAATCTCAATCCATTGTCTCTGTTTTTACACAAACTGTACAGTGTTGATCACATTCATCAACCCTGTTACCAAAGTTACTGTAAGAAGAATAATCTAGATAACTATGAATAACTTCTAGATTTTATGAAAAGTACAACTTTATCAATAACTATAAATCAGCTTTTGCTTAAGTCAAGCTTACAACCCTGTCAGCCATTCTGAAAAGTGAATTTACTTGATATAGTTTGGTGTTTACTGATATTACTATTTTTTTTTTATTTTGAAACATGTCTAAAATTTTGGTTACATTGTTGCAAATTTTGAACCAGATATAAAATAAAAGTAAAATAATCTGTATTTTGACCTGATGTTGACAATCAATATGAACATTTTTCAAATCTCACTTTACTGATCATTTGTTGAACATTAGATTAGCTGCATATCTAAATGTGTAGTTGAATCTTTCCAACATGAATGTTGTTCAGTATCATGAATGAATGAAGAATAAACACCAACCTCTTTGTTCTTCAGTATCTTTAGTGTGTTTCATTCTGCAGGGTTCTGGATCACTCATGTTCTCTCTGTCCTCTTTAATAAACTCAGTCTTTACTGGTTTCAGCTCTTCCTGATGCTCCTTTAATGGGAATATTCCAGCATTTATTGATCTACTGCTGTGGGAGGAGCTTCATTGATGATGAATCCCAGTGTGGGAGGAGCTGATCTGCCAAAATAAAAAATATATATCAGTTACGGGGTTTGTTTTATATATAAATGATAACAGAATATAATGCAGACCTGCCAACATGTACGCATTTTGCGTAGCGGGTACGCATTTTGACCTCAAAGTACGCTGGTACGATTTGTCACTCTATACTACGCAAAAACCCGGTGACTCATCCAAATCCAGCAAAAGGAAGAGTTCGACCAGTCATAGCGCTGGGTTCATTTTCCCAAATAGCAAGCGGGGATGATTGACAAATGCGTACGGCCTATCAATAAAAAGAGACAGCAACACAAAATCCCGCTCGATCCCTCCTTCCACTTCCGCCGTCTCAGTGACTGAGTGAATTCTCAAGCGAGGACAGTAACGTTACAGCAGTCACGGTACTTCTGACTCCTTAAGGTAAACGGGTATAAAATGCTCAAGTAATGTTGAACAACAAATCTAAATAAAATTGAAATCGCTATATGGCTTAGTGATTATGAAAATGCTGCGATGTGTGACTGACTGACAAGCGCGAGTCTGGAGAAACGGGTGTTTATTTATTTATTCTCAGGGTTGAGAAACGTACATGTGTTGCGTTATTGTGTTAATAATAACTAAAGTACCCAATTATGTTACATAGCCTACTTATTTTGTACGAAAACTAGCACATTAGTTACTTATGCATTTAAAAGTAGCCTACCGGTTGTCTCAGTGCTGCACGAGCTCTCTCTCATACACAAACGCGCGCGCACAGAGAGGGAAGAGCATTGTAAAATGAAAATTGCAGTGCTTGGTTTAAAATTTGTTCTTGCTTGTGTTATTTTTTTGTCAGAAAACATTTTTTAATTATCCACCCGTGTTTTTAAGATTCGGTAGGCTAAATGACGGACGCTTTAGTTAACACAACCCCTCGTTATGTCGGACTAACTTCTACTTGATATTCTTGAATACTCTATTCGTTTTGCTCTTATTGGTCCTTTCTATTCATTGTCAACTGTTTTCTATAAATATGTTTGTATTGGCTAACCTTTAATCAGCGAATTTTTGTCTTGTTTATAATTCAAAGACAGCACGTTACAAATAGAAACCCCTTTTTTTCTGTGGGATTTAGTATCATATTTGGATATTGGAATAATTATTAAATATTTTAAATGAATCACATGTAAACTCGATGTTTACTGTTTTCTAAGGGTTTCTTAATTTTAGACTAGTTTTCATTACAAAACCTGTATAAAAGACTCGACTGTCAGGTTAGTATGTAAATATAGCCTACTTGAAATTGCAAACAAATTTTTTTAGTCCATATTAAATATATGAATGCGATTCACTTGTGGTTGTCAGTTTGTATAAGCACACATTATGCAATGCAATATTAATCATGAATTTAAAAAATGCTTTTGAGCAGGAGTAGTGAAATTTTTAATTGTGTCAAATTCAAAAAACTTTAGCAGTCAAAATTTGATTAATGAAGATGGGGGTGTGTGTGCTTTGTGTATTGTATTCTCAAAAATGTAAAAAAAAATACATTTTTTTTTACCCCCCCAAAAAAAAAAAACCAGTGTCCCGTCCCGTCACACTGGTACTCGAAAAAAATTTCCAAGGTTGGCAGGTATGGATAAATGGTTTTGACTTTAAAGTCTCTTATGCTCACCAAGGCTGCATATATTTGATCAAAATTACAGTAAAATTTAAAATAACTGTTTTCTGTTTTAATATCTTTTAAAATGTAATTTTTTCCTGTGACGCAAAGCTGAATTTTCAGCATCATTACTCCAGTCTTCAGTGTCACATGATCCTTCAGAAATCATTCTAATATGCTGATTTGCTGCTCAAGAAACAATATTTTTGTGGAAACCGTCATAACCATCCATTTTTTTTCAGGATTCTTGGATGAATAGTAGTATCAAAAGAGAATTTATTTGAAATTTATGTAATATTAGAAATGTTTTACTGTCACTTTTAATCAATTTGACATAACCTTGCTGATTAAAAGTAATAATTCCTTTGTACTGAACCCCAAAGTTTTGAAAAGGTAGTGTAAATTGTAAATAAATAAAATAAAAACGTTCAACAAATTGGCTGATATTAAAGGCTTTATAAGTATCAGCTAAATTAAAGTTTTTCTACTTTTAAAGTGTCCCTGCAAAAAAAAAAAGACCCACTGACCTATAGTAACCATAACACCTTTTTCTTAACTTCACTCTAACCTTAAAGTCCAAAGTAAATCATAGGTTGATACAAATGTAAATCCCCAACCCCAAAATTTTGTTTGCAACTTTGTTTGAAAGCCAACAACCATGTTGAGCCAGGAACACATCCCACTTCAATAATTCATCTTAAGCCCCAGTTTTACGCAGCTCTTGGTCTCGTCACCTTTACTTGAACTCTTCTTGGTTTAGTGACGGCCCCTCATCAGTGCTGTAAATCCGTTTTGGCTCCGCACGCCTTAACCCATAAGCAGGTTAGTGAGGTCTCGTCTCTATAATGCAAGAACTATGTCTTCGCCCACCGGTCCCTCCACTCACACTGTCAGTAGAAAAGCAATCCATCATTCCTACACGGCTTCCCAAGGACATGCTATTGTTTTACTCTGCGGCAGAGCGGGATCTCACCCACAGCCAAACCACTGAGCTCAGCACGGCCGCCTGAGAGCAGAGACGCAATTACTGCAGTGCGGAATGCAGATGAGATGCGCTTTGGCTCGCGTGCCATTGGCATTTTCAAAGAGCGCCTCTCTTGGCAGATATGAATGGTATGGCACATGAAATTTGTGTGTTTGTGTATTTGAAAGGTACTTCGCCAACGAGCCATTTGCAGATCTCCACCGGGTCGAGGGGCTTAGGGGTGTGTTTGTGGCCACTCTGATTAATGGATCAGTCACCGAGGACAACATGCGATCAGTCATCACGTTTGATAAAGGAGGAACCTGGGAACTTCTTCAGCCACCTGCGGCCGACAGCCTGGGAGGAACCATAGACTGCCAGGTATTAGGGATGTTGGTGTATCGTCAATTTAATAATAGTCCAACATATAAAAGTGTGATCCTTGTGACCCCTGTGTTTTGATCCATTTAATTTTGCTCACATTCACAAAAACACATCCTACTGTATGTGGATGTTCTTTTTATACAGCATAAGTTGTTACCTCCCTCTAACCATTCACCTTTAACCATTTCATATATATATATATATATATATGAAGAGTTCCGGTGCAAAAGCCTCTAAAAGCTACCTCGGTCAAAAATGAGATAATGATATTGAGTGAATGCTCTCCGAACATTGTATCAAATACTTTAACTTCAAACCTGCTAAATCCCAGCCTCAGCCCAATCAGAAGTACCGGTACTTAGGTGGAAACCTATACATAGGAGCCTGACAAAAATGGTAATTTTAAAGAAAAAGGTCATATTTAAAAGGCTTTTGCATCTGAAGTCTTCACATAAACAGTACTGTGCAAAAGTCTTTGGCTACCACCAGCTTTGTTGTTTTAGTAATGTTTTAATGACCATCCATATTTATTTTTTGGTCTTTATTACAATACAAACAGAAAATACAGGAAAAATGTACACAAAATGTAAGAAAAATTCAGAACAAAATGGCTTCTTTAAGCAAAAATCAGTATTTATTGTGACCTCCTGGACTTCCATTTTCTCAAAGAAGAATCTTGTTTTGAAAGTTTTCTTGGCCTTTCAGTCCTTTTCCATTCCATTTAGGTTTAAGAGAGCCAGGTTTTTTTTCAGTTTTTTTAATACTGCATACAAATTTCCTGTATTTTCTGGTTATATTCTAATACAAAGACTGAGAAATAATTATATATGGTCTAAAACAACATCTAATTGTGGCCTAAGACTTTTGCACAGTACTGTGTGTGTGTATATATATATATATNTCACTTTTTGAATGGAATTAGTGAAATAAATCAAATTTTTGATGATATTCTAATTATATGACCAGCACCTGTATATGTGATGTGATCTGCGAAAACCCATCACATGGTGAAATTTTACCTACCACAGGTACCAATGCCATATGAAAGCTGAGTTCTAGCCCTTTCCAAATCTGTTATTACTGCTTTAATAGCTTGTCTGTAACAAAAGTTATGGTTATCTGAAGTCAGCTGATCGCTCTGATTTTCAGGGACGGAATTCTGAGAAAAACACGTTTAAAAAGCTGTCACCCCCTTTTTTGCATAGACATGAAAATGCACTATCCAAACATAAATGGTTGTAATTCAAGAATGCTTTGGAATATAGACCTAAGGTTGGTCTTTTTTTAAAGAAGACGCTTGTCAGATTATTGTAGAAGTGAAATAAATTAGGAAGTGAAATAAAAAAAAGTTAAAGAAGTTTAAGTTTATGAAAATGTAAAAATATAATTGTTTATATTTTATAATAATATATTAAAAAACATGTTTTACTCTTAAACTGCAAGAAAATCAAAGACAAAAATTTCAACATTCCAAATTTTAGGTTGATATATTTCAAAAATGAGCTTTCAGTAAGATTTTGTTTGGGCGCAGTACCAAACTTTTTCAGTAGATGACATCCAAGCTCTATTACTGACCATTTAAGGGTGCCTCCATTTATTTGAGTGATCCATATTTTTCCATATTTTCATACATTTTATGAAGTAGACATCCTATTCAGGATAGAAGTAGTACTGCCCATAGAAGTAGTATGGGCAGTTTGGCAGTATTTGGCAGTTCAGCCTCTAATAAACACATAATGAGAACATGTGTGTTCATTATAGCTCCATTGTTGTCTTGTGCTCCGCCTTCTCACGATAACGTTGTATTAGGACAAAAATAATCTTTGCGTGCTGTAGTTTACACAGGACTGGCAGGAAATTTGCATTAACACACCTTCATTCTACATGTTATGTGGTTTATTCGGATAGGTGAACTGTCTTTGTAGTGTTAAGAGAGGGAAATCTATGGCCTTTTTTTTTCAGCACCATCGGGTGTGTTCTTAAAGGTGCTACAGAGGATGTTTTGTTTTATACATTTTTGCAATATTACTTGAAACTGTCTTTACTAACTGATAAAAGTTAAGTGCACTGAAAGGAATAATATTAATATACATCATCTGTGCACGAGGTAGGGCCTTAAAAACATCAGCCAATCGTTTACACGATCATCGCGTAAACGATTGGCCCTCTGGCTTGTCAGTCACTGCCATTACGTTCCTTGTGAGAGACGTGCGCGGATTGGCCCTCTGGCTTGTCAATCACTGCCATGGCGTTCCTTGTGAGAGACGGGCGCGGCTGCACGCTAGAGTTCTACAAAGAAGACCCGAGACCCGAGGACCCGGGACCCGTACGGGTTCGGGACTATATTTTAAATGGTCAGCCGGGTCCGGGTCGGGTCCTAATCTATTACTTCGGTTCCCGGGTCTGATTAACATTGTCTGTATACCCGAGCCGATCTGATTCGGAGATCATCCGGCCGTGTTGGGAGTCAGTCAGCATTGTGCGCGTGTTTTGTAACTTGCAAAGTATGAGCCGGGAAATAAGGTGAAAAAACACGAGTGACCCCGGCCATCAGAAGCAGAGTGGGCGGAGTTAATGCAAGCGAACGGTGATCATCGAGTTTTACTATTCCTATCGTGTGCAAGCAACAGTAATGCAAACAAACTTCAAATCTCAAGAACTGCTTGTAGCCTTGCACATTCGCATTTAAATAACATAGCCTTTTTCAAATCATTAACAAAATATGAACTATCACACAAATGTTTTCTGTGACTCTTAAAGCTTATGTTTCAGGTTGCTCCAGCTAACGTGCATGTCTCATGCGAGCGCACTTTCTTTCTCCTGTTTTTATAATAACATTATGCCGTCTTGTTATATCTAAAGTTTTGGTCAGACTCGGCTCAGAAAGCACAGAAATGACCGCAAATAAGTAATGCTAACGTCAGCGGCCATGTCACTGAACAAGCAATCGTTATTATAGTTCAAAAGGGCAAACAGTCAAAGTTATTTTATTATGTGAGTTGACTCGAGTCTCGAGATACAACAAAATAATGCAAAACTGCAAAGTCGCATTTGTCATCGTGACAGCAAGTGAACTTTTAAAGCTGGAATAATGAGTGGATCAAGCATTTCAATCGGCAAGAGAGGAATAACGAATGAACTTTCTTGGCAAGTGCATCACAGTCAGGTACAAGGGAGAAAGCTATAGCCTACAATTAGGTAAGACAACACGTTTTATTTTCGCAACTTGTTTATTGACTTATTAATAGCAATTTGCTGTGGAATAGACCTATGTGCCGATCGGGTCCAGACGGGTCCGGTCGGGTTCGGGTCCAGCTTAGACGGGTCCGGGTAGTACATTTATGGCATTTCTCGGTTCTGCACGGGTTCGGGTCCAACTTTCAAAATAATAGTCGGGCCGGGTCGGTTCCGTGTAGCACATTTACGGGTCTCTTCGGGTTCGGGTATGAATTTTTGGACCCGTGAAGACCTCTACTGCACGCTCCAGTAACTTTCCACACTCCACAGGCGCCGCATGCAATGTTTTTGTCAGGAGTAACAACTGCAGATTATGAGTTACCTGCGGTGAGTCCGACATAATGAATCCACTAACACGACACAGCGAATGCCGGTGGTAAACACTCGTGTTCCAATACTCGTGCACAAGTTTTGGGAGGCGTTCCCTCGAAATTAGCTGTGAAGGAGGGAGGTTGTTCTTACGCATGCGCTCATTTCAAAAACTCAGTAACAGTCTTTGGTTTCTCAGTCAACGAAAAGATCCTCTGTATCACCTTTAAACAGTAACGTTAGATAAAGACAGTCTTTTCAGCTTGCCAGTATAAATCGCAATTTTTCTGCATTTAATTTTGCCAAGATATTTTCAGAGATGATAGACGAGATGTAATAGAATAATAATTTAATGAAAACCCAATTTTGACCAAAAAATTACATATTTTTTGACTTTACTGAAAACGTTCCATCGCGACATCCGACGGGTTTTCCCAGATCGCATCACATATATATATATATATATATATTTGGTCAAATAAAAAAACAATTAAAGTTTGGTCTATATATTTGTCATATGTATGTTCCTTTGACAAATAAAAAACAGTTTAATAAAAAAAATTATTAAAATAAACCCTTTAAATTCAGGGTATCCACGGGGCATTAAAAAGCATTAAAAGTCATTAAATGGATTTTGTGAAAATTAAGGCCTTAAATGGCATTAAAAAGCATTAAATTGTATTCCTACAGGCATTAATTTTTTTTAGATAGTTTTGAAGAAAAATACTTCCAGTTTATATTGAATATAGCCTTCATAATTAATAACTTTGATTTGCTGTTGTAAAATATGTACATTGGTGTGATACACACACGGAACCAGTTTGGTAATTGCCTCCGGCCGGTGCAAAATTGTCGTAACGGCATTTTGGACAGCGGCGGGCTTTTTCCAAGAGAGCGCGTTATGAGGAATATACTTGTTAACCTGATCTAGCTTCCGAGACCCACCGGTACTATATTGTGATTTTGTCAGACAACGTCTCGATTATAAATCAGGATTTAGAACTGGTCAATACAAAAAAATTATTTTTTTATTACATTTAGTTTAAGTGGCGATCGATAGTGGATAATAATAGGCTGTATAATGTAGCCTACTGATGATAACAAGGTTGCGCTGTTGAGGCTCACGCCATCTCGAGGAGAAATGGAAACATGAGTGAAGCACACACAAAAAGAAACTCAGTTAAACATACTGCTGTAAAAATTCAAAATGTGGAGTTTTTATAACTTGATACAGTTAAGCAATATCACTCGACCAAGAATGCTGTTTTCCTAAACAGGCTACCATCACGATTAAAAATGTGACATTGATTTCATACAACAGTTAAGTTAACAAATAGTTACTGTTTTTGTTCTATTTTAGCAGCAAAAATAGTTTCAAACAAAGATCACAGCAGAACCATAGCGTAGCAACACTCACCCTGCATCCCAATGTGCATACTATCCACCCTAAATAGTATTGAATATTAATGTTATATACTATTTAGGATGGATTGAATGTTAATTGAGATGCAGGCTCAGCCTTGTTTTCGTTACTGAATGATTCAGCAATTTGAAGCATTTTGAGTCAAAGATTCAGTGACCCATTCATAAACAACTGCCTCATTCTTTAATGAATCAGCCATTGGATGAATCGTTTGAATGAGTGACTCACTTATTAAGATGGTTACTTGACGCCACCTACTGGTGGTTTAGTTTAATTTTTAAAAGTATAATTTCCCCCCAACATTTCTTACAATCCCATAACATTATTTAATGCAGTTGTATTTTTTTTATTGTGAATTTGTAAATGATTTAATTTGATTGGTAACAGCCCTTAGTGTCTTATTCCAATTAAAGTTATTGATCGAATTTAAGAATTTTAAATGAAAGACGAATCATACATTTTACATAAATTGTATATATTTTTTTCCCGACAAGCAACTGTTTTACTTGTACAAGTGAATGAGAAGGCTTAATGTCGAGCCCTGTATGAAGTCTTAATGGGCCGTGTTTCAGTCACCATTTCATATAGTCTGACAACAAAAACAGAAAAAATATATAGATGAAACAATTTTATTGGGAATTTGGCTGTATTCAAATATGTGAGCAAAAAGGGTAGCAGCAGAGAAGCAAACCAATTGCCGCATGACGTCATCTATCAACATTTAGTGACATATATATGGCATTAAAAATTAAAAAATTGGCATTAAAAAGCATTAAATTAGATTTGATGAAACCTGCAGAAACCCTGAAATTGTGCTTATCCCCACCATGTCCACTTTTTGCATGCTTTTTGTATATGTGACGCCAAGCGTGTGTTTATGAAGCTGTGGTTTTTATGTTTGCAAAAAATAAGTTAGAGTAGCGAGTTTTGCAATTGCAGTAGGAAGTACTATTTTTTTTTTAATGCTTGCAGTGAGCTGTTTCTTTAGCATTACCATACTCATTATTTCTCTCTTTCTGTCCCCTTCTCCATCTCTTAGCTGGACAAAGGCTGTTCCCTGCACTTGGCCCAGCGGTGGAGTCAGCTGCTGAATATTCAGCTGCGCAGGATCCCTATTCTGTCTAAAGAGTCTGCACCTGGCCTCATCATGGCAACAGGTGGGCGACATGACAGCCTCCCTGCACTGTGGTTTAACACCTCTCGTGTGTACATGAAAGAGGAAATATTTGCACTTTAACTCATGCTCTGTCTTTCTGTTGTTGTTGTTTTGCTCTTTTTAACCGAGTGCATATAGGTCCCTTCAGAGAATGTGGTACACACTGTAATGATAGGGAGCAAGTGCATGAGCCTGACTTCTTGAGTTCACGCCTGGTGGAAAACATCGATTTTGCCCTCTCTGCACAGTTTGGAAGGCACTTCCTCCCTCTTGTATTCCTCTCTCTCCTTCTGCCAGCCGCAGCCAGACCTTTAATTAAATGATTATTAGATAATGTGCATGCATGAAGATGAGAGGCGCAGGAGGCTTGTGAAAATGTCTGCCCGATTCGGCTGCTATCGCTCCAGCGCAGATGTGCTAATTATTTGTACTTCACCCACTGGCTAATTATCACATACAAACACACTCTCACACTCGTCCACTTAGCCAGCCAAGAGCGGCCACGCCACCTCAACATTGTTCTCATTGCAAAAAAAAAAAACTTGTCAAGTGCTGCATATCTCTTAAGGAGATGAATGTAAATTAAGTTCATTACCACTCAAATTAATTAATGACAAAACCACCTGCGGTGACAACAGTAAAATGCATGTTTTCGAAAAAAGGACAACGGGGGTTTCTGATTTCAGAGAAGGTGACAGACAGTATCTGTGTCTGGGCTTCTTGTCACAGTGGCAAGACAGAAGCATCTGACAGGAACACTTTGGGGTGTGTCTCAATCAGGTCCCTATCTCCAGAGCTCATGAATCAGTATATCGCGTACACAAATTCGGCCACTGGTAAGGACAGTAAAGGACGCTGGTTCACTACACATTGGGACACTTATGACCCTATTTCCGGCGACGTGACAACGTCCTCATTGTACAACATCACTACTGGTATTATGAACAACAGCAGAGCTGATATCTTTCTGACATTACTTATAATGTTATTTAAAGTACATTATGATAAATTCTTTGCTTGTTACACATACGTGCAACATTTCAGCTGTAAATAAATTATAAATGTTAGCTAGATTATGTTCATTACCTGTCTAGCGATGTATGTTTATGCTGAAATATAATAAAATAATGGTTGTATTTTTGAAAATATCTATCACGCGTCGTTATGTGTAGTGAGATGGCTCACGTGATTTAAATTTCGTGCTTCAGAACTTCCATTAAAGGAGCATAGTGAGCATCAATGCTACCTGGTTTTCTCGGTGCATTGTGGGACTTTTTAGGGAGCGAATGTTTTAGTGCCCTGAAAGGATTCTGCGATTGAGACAGCCCTTAAAATGGCTGACTCCCTGATCAGTGCCCTGACTACTGAACTAGGGAGCTGGTTGAGACACACCCTTTGTTTCTTGCTTTCTTGTATCTTTCACTGTTTTCAGGGACGCATTAGCATCTACACTACAAATATGATGTGGTCAGATGCGCTTGTGACTATTTCTCATGCGGTTTACATTACAAAGCATAAAAACCCCATTTACATTTGTACTGAACACTGTCCTTTTTTCAGCTGGTCACCTGATATCATTTGTAATTGGGGCCTGTGAGATATGACACCAAATGCAGTGTAAATATTGACTGTCATCTTTCTCTCTCTACTTTTCTTCTGCACAGGATCTGTGGGAAAGAATCTGGCCAATAAGCCCAATGTGTATGTATCCAGCAGTGCAGGGGTCAGATGGAGAGAGGTGAGAACTAGTTTTATCACACACTAGGCCCTATCTCCGTGATAGTCTTACTGAAGTCCAGCAACTATAAAAAAAAATAAAAAAAGACAAATAAAAAGAAAAAGGATGAGTCATCCATGAGTCTAAATTTGCTTACTCCACTTATAGTGCACTTTTGGCAGATGTTGTTTGGTAGATGTTTTTCCTCTGCATTTATTTATTTTTAATTTATTTTAATTTTGCAGCAATTTGGTTTTACTTTTGTTGCTTTTAAATGTTAAGTCAGGATTTGAACCCTTTTACTTTTTCTCTAGACCAGTGGTTCTCAACTGGTTTGGCAATGGGACCCAAAAACGTTGGAATAATGACACTGACATATAGAGGGTATGCACGTGACGTCACCGTCGACCGTTATGACAGCGGTTACGCCCACTGAGTGGCAAAAGACTGAGTGGCAGCATTGGTTTTCAGTGTGAATGCCGCGAAAAACACACAAAACACATCCAAAATGGGAAAGAGCTTTGCAATTGACTGTACAAATAGCTTTGACACAAAATCTGAGGTATATTATTACAGACTGCTGTAAGCTACAGAAAAAAAGAAGCAAATAGGTCACTGCAATTCACAGAAAAAGCTGGACTCCAGGCGAAGAATCATGTTTTGCAGTTATCATTTTGTGTCAAAATGTTGGATTTTGGGGGATAAAATCGTACCCTATACATTATATTGTTATATATTGTGTTGACAACTCATCAATTAAATATTTACCATCTTATTTTTTGCATAATTGGGTGTTTTTAAATAAACACTGACAAAAACCATACAAGTTTTAGGGCTGTACGATATGACGATATATATAACACTGATATGAGTGATCACTCCGATTTAGACCTACCTGTATTGTATTTATATAAAGCGTTCACAGGCAGATTTGCTTTATGTGTTTCGCCGGCGTCGAAATCAGGCACATATAAATGTCAGGAAACACGATTCCTGGCTGCATGCCAATATCCATGGATTAGGTTTCTTTGACATGTTATAAGGAACACTTTCGAGCTCAACCTTTAGTGTAATTGTTTGTTTTACTCGCTTTTTCGCTTGTTTCCCCTATTAAATCCAGTCATGCAGCAGGTTCTTTTGCCACTCAGTCCAGCTGAGGGAGCGCGTTCCGGCGGGAAAGTGACATCTATGCATACCCTCAATAGTCTGACAACATCTCATCTGACCTCAGATACTGAATCGGGACAACGCATTTTTCTCAGGCACTCTTTACTTGAACTGCCTCTGACAGAAGAGTGAACAGCTTTCACGCATATATTTCAAAATAAAAGTCTCCCATCAGAAAAACATAGAATTACGTTTATTGTTGTTTCTTTGACTACACAATCCACCAGCTGAGAAACATTGCTCTAGACTATCCTATTTTATATAAAGGACTTTTTCAGTTATTTATTATCTTTCGTAGGGCACCAGTTGAGCCAGAATGCCATTGGTTCCCCTTGAAAAATGGTGTACAATGCTGCTGCCCAGTACAATAGCACTTATTATATTCCCAGACTTTTTGAAAAGCATAGCAGCATTTGTTTTAATGGATATGTGTGTTCTTTAGGCCCTGGTTGGTCCTCATTTCTACACCTGGGGAGATCACGGAGGGATCCTGATGGCTATCGCGCAGGGCGGCTCCACCAGAACACTCAAGTCAGTTAGCATTTAAGGATCTAATGTTTCTCCTCTTTTAGAAAAAGCTGCCTGGCTATTATCCGGCTTTAGGACATTACTGATAGCTATATCTTATCTTTTGCTGGCTCAGATTCAGTACTAACGAGGGGGAAACCTGGAAGGAGTTCCAGTTCTCTGATCAGGAGGTATATGTGTACCAACTGCTGACTGAACCGGGTGAGAAGAGCACCATCTTCACTATCTTCGGCTCTTATGCAGACCAGAAACACAGCTGGCTCATTGTGCAGGTCAACTCTAGTGATGTGCTTGGTAAGAGAGCCAATCAACCACTCTAGCGACGTTATATATACAGTATTATCCAACACTAAGTAGATCCTAAAGTGTTTCAAGTATACCAAGACTAAATAACTAAGGTTTTATATATTCAGGAAATGGTTTGTCAAGCCATTCAAAGAAAAGTCCTTTTTCTGTTTCTACTTCTGATGTTATATGTGCTTAGGTGTCCCATGCTCGGAGGGTGACTATAAACGGTGGTCTCCCTCTGACGAGAGGGGAAATGGCTGTCTGCTCGGCAGAGAGGTGGTGTACAAGCGCCGCTCTCCTCACGCCACCTGCTTCAATGGCGAGGACTTTGACAGGCCCGTCACTCTGTCCAACTGCTCCTGCACTCGTCAGGACTATGAGTGGTATGAGCTGAGACCCCCTCTGCCTACATTTTTCTCATGTTTTCATTGATTTCACCTGAATATGCAAACGATTTTCTCTATTTTATTGTGTCATTTCTCTCTGTTCCCAGTGACTATGGGTTTAAGCTGAGCGAGGATCTATCTCTTGAGGTGTGCATGCCTGATCCTGAGTTTTCTGGAAACCTGTATGCCCCACCAGTACCCTGTCCGGTGGGCACCACTTACCACCGCAGCAAAGGGTGAGAATGTGGTTATCTATCCCTGCTAACAACCACAACTGATTATATACAGTACACTACCGTTCAAAAGTTTGGTGTCAGAAGGATTTTTTTATTTTTTGGGGGGGGAAAGAAATCAATACTTTCATTCTGCAAGGATGTGTTTAATTGATAAAACGTTACAGTTTAGACATTTTTAATGTTAAAAAAGATTTCTATTTCAAATAAATGCTGTTCTTTTGAACTTTTTATTCCTCAATGAATCCACAAAAATATTAAGCACTGCAACAGTTTTCAACATTGATAATAATAAGAAATATCAGCATATTAGAATGATTTCTTGAAGGATCATGTGACACTGATGACTGGGGTAATGATGCTGAAAACTCAGCTTTGTCATCACAAAAATAAATTACAATTTTAAATATACTGTATTAAAACAGAAAACATTTCTTTTAAAATGTAATAAAATTTCCCAATATTACTTTTTTGCTGTATATTTTTTATAAATAAATGTAGCCTTGATGAACATAAGAGACTTGTATTATCTTACAATACTGAACCAGAGAGAATTAAAAAAAAAATTCCTTGTCACTAATTTAAATATTCTTTGTCACAGATAAATATTATTTCATGTCAAAATAAGACTTCTAACAGATGACGAACAACTTTTTTCTTTTAAAAATTTAATTATATATTTTTACTTCTGAAATGAGTTGGCTGATTATTTACAGCAGTTGTGTTATATTAAATTTGGTGGATACTTACAAAAATAAATTTTTTAGATCCTACTTTTTTGTTATTTTAGATTGTAGAGGTCACTTTAAAGAGTATTTTTCTCTCTATAAAGCCAAATCACATCTGTTGTGATTCAGTGCTGTAAAACAGCAAAAAAAAAGAAAGTCCAAGGGGGTGAATACTGTGTCCTTCTGGATACGGATTGTTAGCCACCATCAGCAGCAGCAGCCCGGGAGCATTATTAGATCTGCCACTGCTGTGTCACCATGCATCTCTCCTCTCATTATCTGCAGAGGAGGAGAGAGGAGAGGATTTATTTAGAGCATGGACATGAACCGAATTTAGCTGAATGAGTTTAGATCTCTTGCTCAGTCGGTTGACTTGAAATGTCAGCCGGAGGAGGTTAATCACAATTATAAAAATGATTCCTGGGAAAATGGCGAAATAATGTTAATTACTATTATTTAGGTATGCTTAATATATTAGGACTGTATCTGTTATCATTTCACTGTGGAACTTAATCTAGATCTAATTTTAAAGATATAACCGTAAATTACTGCAGGTCATTGTATTTATGTGGTAATTTATTTAATTTCCTACAGTTCAATTAATGAAAAAGCAGGAGTAAGCATTTTCAAATAGCTTAGAAAAATATTGGTACTTCTCAAAATATTACCTAAGCATCTTTTTGAACTAAGTTCTTCTAGAAGAGAAATTAGAAATTTAGAAGATGATTTCCACTGATGTCAAGGTGTGTCATCTGACGTTTTAGGTACAGGAAGGTGTCTGGAGACAGCTGCAGTGGGGGAGATGTTGAAGCTCGGCTGGATGGAGAAGTGCTGCCTTGTCCTGTGGGAGGTACAGTAAGAACCTCCTCCTCAGCTTACACAATCATCTTCTCTGAGCTCTTTTTATGTAACACCACACAGTCCTTAGTCCTATGGGATGCAACAGGAAGTTCTAGAGTCACAGTTCATAACATTCACAGAAAAGCCACAAGTCTTTTCAAAAGTTTAATGTCTGTAAGAATTCTTTTAAAATAATTTAAAGGTGCAGTAAAATATCCAAAAACCACTAGGCCAGTGTTATATATTTTGTTCACTTGAGTACTTACAATATCCCAAATGTTTCCAACTATTTGTAAGTCGTGAGAAAATTGCTATTTTAACCAAGGCTCCGGGACGTGTGAGAAGCCGCCTGTCAATTGCGTCAAACCCGCGTGACCCTCGGTTTCCGGTTTTATTTTGTAGAAACCATGGAAACACCAAAGACGCTTTAATATAATACACGTTTTAATAGACAAGGGAACAACTGTTTTGATATATTTATAGACCGAAAACTAATTGTTGTTATATAGCTCAACACGTTTATTCTTATTGTTTAAATCGAATTTTAAATCAAATTTTTTCCGAGTACCATGCTTTACCATGCCTCAGAGAAAAACACAATTTTATCAAGTAACTAACATAGCATAATCAGATGCAGCTTTATTTTTAGTAACAGTAATACAGAATTTTCTCCATCATACAATACGTTTTAAAATTAATTACATACCATTTATCAACACAAGCCATCCAGCATTTATTAATGATATTCTAAACTCGATCTAACTTACTGTAGTGTGCAACAGTGTCTCACAGCAGCCGCCGAGCGAACGCACAGAGTAACGTTATAACATCATTTTCAACACTCTCAAATGTATCTAATATGATAAACAGAGCTGTGTTCCGCGGCTCATGAGGCGTGTATTGCGCAATCGCTCCAGCTGCCTTGTTCAGCTCCCACAACACTCGGTCCTGCTCTGCTTCATACTACAATAACGTTAATAATCGCATCCATGAACATGATTTCTTCCCGAGTCCTATCCCTATTCTTTTGCACCGTCCGTTGAGGTGAAGACCACATGTCCCAGGATTCCGCGCTCAAACTTGACATCATCAAGCTACGCCTTTGTTTTGAATAGGCCTCTAGCGACCTCTAGTGGACAGAATTCTTACTGCACCTTTAATACTTTTAAGGCTGATTTATACTTCTGCGTCGGACCTACGCCGGAGCCTCTGCGCCGTAAGCTATGCGTCTGTTTTCATTTATACTTCTGCGTCGTTGTCCGCGTCAACGTGCATGCAGACCACTAGAAGGCAGTGTCCGCGGTCATGTTGAGGATCAAAACAAAAGCCGAAGAAGAAGCAGCTTGTCATGTACGTTGCCAGAGAAGCTTACATACAGAAACGGCAGAAAAGTTGCAGTTTGACTGTATGTGTCCCCTGAAACAGAGCGTTTTTCATTCCTTTGGAAGTTGAAATCACTCGCTCTTCTCCGAGTGCTCCGCGCCAGTTTTTTAACCCGTGGGAGGGGTTCTAGCAGACCAATCACAGCGCTTGTGGTCCGCGTAGAATTGACGCGTTGTTACATTTTTGAAGAGGTGCACATCAGGCTACGTCGTAGGCTACGCGTGGTACAAACAACCTACGCCGTAGCTACGGCGTACACTCGACGCAGAAGTATAAATCAGCCTTTATTCAGCAAGAATGCATTAAATTGATCAAAATTGACAATAAAGGCCTTTATAATGTTACACAATTCTGAAGTATCATGTTTCCACCAAAATATATTAACACTTTACTATAAACTTTAGAAGTATTTTTCAATGTTAGTTCATGTTAACTAATAACTTTTCCTAATTTAGTTACTAAAATTAACACAGTCACTAATGTTAACAAAATGGAACCTTATTGTAAAGTTTTGATCAAGTAAATACAGCCTTGCTGAGTATATGAGACCTTTAAAAATCTCACCAACCCCAAACTTTTGAACAGTAGTGTACATTTAATACACTAGTGAGTTTTCCATTTAAAAAAAAAAAAATTTTAATTGATAATTTATATAATTTTCTGGTTTGCTTACTGACCATTGCATTGTTTTGTTTAATATGTTAGTTATGTGTCTATAATATATGCATAAATGTGTAAAATAAAGTAATTCTTCAACATGACCATGGTGAGATGACATGATGGACAGATACAATGAAAGCTACTCTGTTGTTGTACAAGATGATGCCTGAGTCATTAGTCTGGCACCTCATGTAGATTTAACACACATTGAATACAGTAATGTGGACAGTCAGTCCTATAGATGGGATTTAAAAGTCTAATTAGGATTGTTTGTAGTGTGATCAAAGCCCATCTTCCCACAGAGCTGTTCTCAAGAGCCGTCACTGTCTAGACTGCCTCTTTTCTCTGCCATTGTGGTGCTCAGCCACTTGACCACGCTTCAGTGGCCGTGTTGATTGGCTTTCCTTTCCGACTAGAGGACGCTGGGAGTAAACAAGGAGCCTTTTCAGAAAGCTCCGATCTGAAGCAGTGGGAGAAGGAAGTGATGTGCCATCAGTTTTCTTTTACGATTAGCAATGAATTGAAAATGGAAAGTCTTCCCAGCTGAGTAGAGGCTGTTAGCAAGGAACAACTCCCTTTTAGTGCCAATGGTTTTGAGATGGTGTAATATGTAGTGTATTTCCTTGGAACGAGTCTTATTTTATCTCTTGACTGAGACCTCTTGCCTTCTTTTTCTGTCTTTCCTTTTTTTTTTTAGAGAGTAATGAGTTTATCCTGTATGCGGTGAGGAACTCCATCCACCGCTATGATCTGGCCACAGGTACAGACCAGACGCTCCCCCTCTCGGGTCTCCATGAGGCAGTGGCGCTGGACTTTGATTATGAGAAGAACTGCATATACTGGGCTGATATTTCACTGGACACCATACAGGTGAATAAACGTCTTTTTAGGGATGCACAACATATCAGTGCCATATATTGGGTATATAATTGGGATGCCTAAAGCATAAACAATAAAAAATGATTTATTTTTAGTTTTTAGGGTCTTATTTTTAATTTATTAAGACAAAATAGTATAACATTTTTATATTATATTATCAAATATATTACAAATTTATATTATAAAATATTTACATTTTCGGTCATTGTCCATAACAAATAATTATCAGCTTTTTGATATTTTTACAATTTTGACAATTTTTTTTATATTTATTTACACAGAGGCCATACCGATGGATATCTGATATTTTAATTTTCATATTAAAATAAAAAAGCATTCAATTTCTTTATTTAAAAAAATATTTTAAAATATTTTGAAATTTTTTATTAAATTAGAGAAATTTTAAAAATTAATTTAAAAG
The DNA here is from genome assembly GCA_003731715.1 of Anabarilius grahami. NCBI lineage: Eukaryota > Metazoa > Chordata > Actinopteri > Cypriniformes > Xenocyprididae > Anabarilius > Anabarilius grahami. The sequence continues at coordinate 323,507 of RJVU01011283.1, read as the reverse complement.
CATTTTGTATGTTTTTGTGTTGTAGAGATTGTGTTTGAATGGAAGCACTGGACAAGAAGTGATTGTCAAAAAAGACCTACTAAACGTGGAGGCACTGTCATTTGATCCCATCAGCCGGTTGCTGTATTGGGTAGATGCTGGTGCTCAAAAAATCGAGGTAATCAAATGTTAAAACAACTACAGCACGATCAGTTAGAGACATTTGTTCATGTAGTCATCCTCACACTGTCTCTCTTCCAGGTGTCCAACTCTGATGGAGACCTGAGACGCACTCTGGTCAACTCTTCAGTGGTGGAACAGCCTCGAGCCCTCACACTCATGCCAGGAGAGAGGTATGGTGTTCCCATAATCCCCTTTGTTTTCCTTAATAGTCCGCTTGCTCCCTGTGTACTAAGCTCCATGTGCTGTCTCTCTTAGCTTGATGTTTTGGACAGACTGGGGCGATCGATCAGCCGGCGTCTACCGCAGCTGGATGGACGGATCCAACATCTCCTGCATCGTGTCCGAGGGAGTTCGCTGGCCCAATGGCATAACGGCAGACGAATCATGGCTGTACTGGACAGAGGCATATGGAGATCGCATTGAAAGAGCAGATTTTAATGGAGGCCACCGCACTGTGGTAATGGAGGGACTGCCTCATCCTTATGCTATTGCCGTTTTTAAGGTAGGCTCATTGTTATCACTTTCTGGGAATGTTGCAACTGGTATTCTATTAAACTGTGTCTTTAATCATAAACTCATTGTTGAACTTGTCTTTGTTGGTGTAGAATGACCTGTATTGGGATGACTGGTCTAGAATGGGAATCTTCAAAGCACCTAAATCAGGTTCACCAGACAGTGAGATGTTAGTGGGCAGACTGACAGGAGTGATGGATCTCAAGATCTTCTACAAAGGAAAAAACAAAGGTCAGTTCTTAAGGAGACAGTCCTCCTGAAACATGGAAAATACACCATTAAAGACAGCACGAAAGTGTAATTGGCAGTAGCCTTTAATTTATGTAACAACCCCACAAAACCACACTTGTCACCTTGTATTGTTGAATGCAAAATATATACAGATTTTAAAAATGTTATTTCGAAATATATAAATTACAGTCACTTCATTTGGTGATATTTATAATGGGGGGTGTGCATTATTATTGTAGTTCTTTTATTTATTGGACAAGAACACAGGGTTATCATAATTAACTAAAACTAAAGCCATAAAAAAAAAATTCATTATTATTCGAAATAAAATAAACAAAAACTAAATAAAATATATAAAAAAACATACATGTCAGACTTATTTTATTAAAACAACATTTATCATTTTCATTTAGTTTATTACAGAAATAACTAAAACTAAATAAATTAAACTAAAACTGAATGAAAACTATATAGACCTATTTTAAAAATATGAATAATGAATAAAATGACAAAATCGCTAANCTGTCGCTGTTGGACAGTGTTCCTTTGCAAAAACGATATATATATATATATATATCATAAATTAAAATGAAAAGAAAAATATTAAAAGAAAAATCAAATTCAAAATATTAACAAATACTATAATAGAATATCAATGATATTTAAAGGTCCAGTAAGCGATTGATTAGTCTAGTCTGTTTTCAGTTGATGAATGAACAGAACATGTAGCGCACCTCCCATTCAATAAATCTTTGTGCTTTGTTACTTTTGATATGAAGCAAAGTCTCAGATTTCAAATGATGTCCATCTTATTATGAGATTCAAAAAATAAGTACCGTTTTGGCGCTGTTTAATGTGACCTGACAGACCACTTTAGCGCCTCAGTTTAAGGGGTGGTTCAGTGGTTTTTTTTCTAGGCTTGATTGTGTTTTGGGGGCACAGTTTAACATGTCTTAATGCTTCGTTTTTATTAAAACGCTCTATTTTTCATATATTTTACCTTTATTCTACACCTCTGTTTCCACTGTCATATGAACGGCTTGTTTGACTTTCTGCTTTTATGAAGCCACTCCCTCCGAAATACGCAATGTGCTCAGATTGGTTAGCAGGTTGGTAGCTGGCCCAGTGTATCATGATTCGCTGAAGTGTCCGTAAACACCATGTCCCCTACCATTCGTAGTTAGCGCTTCAGAGGAAATGTAAATAATAGCGCCTATATTGCTGTATCAAATTGAGCCGAATCAGACCCAGATGAAGAGGAAAAAGCAGAACCTCTGCAATCGCGGCTTTTAAAGGACGTTTATGAATGGTATTTAATTTTTTATTTGTTTCAAAGTGTTTAGATATGCTGTCACTGCTGTTTGTTAGCTTTCAATATACAGTTTTATCCTGATTAAAGCTTTACTGTAGCCGAATACATGACTGAGTAGTAGCATTTTTGTAAAGGTAGCGTTTAATTTATAGCATGAACAACTGTTTGTCTATGAACATAGACGTTTGTTGGTGTTTGTTGCACTAGAACTTAGCTAACTAGCTAGCGAAGCAAAAACGAGTTGCTCTTTGTATATGTCCTAGATGCATTAAAAATAGCAACAGAACTATAACATTACGTTTAAAAGACATGTACAAACAATAAAACGTACTTACAGTTTGAAGCCAATAAACAGCAGCTTCTGCTTTTAAAGTGGGAACTGCTTCATCTTTCAGTAAAAGCCTTTGTGCATTCAGTAATAGCCATCCAGCATTGAACTCATGTAGATTCTGGAATCTGTCTTCAGCACCGCATCCAGTGTAGAAAATATCACAGATTATAATGGGTTCTATATCTTTTGACGCGTCGCGCAGCTCGCGTCCGGTGTACACAACTCTTCCGCTTCCATTATACTGTGCCACATGGCCTCGCCCACTTTGTTGCGTGTTCCCGGGGGCAGTGTTTATGTTAATAGCAAAGGTTTATGATGTCACCAACCCGGGAAGAAGCTCGTTGTAGTCCAAACTGGCCGTTTTTGTAGGCATTAAACTGCCATAACTTTAAAAGACAATATCTCCGTTTGCATTGAACTTTCAGCGCTGTAACTTTGTAGATACTGTTTATGCTACAGCAGAAACATTACACACTAACTAAAGTTAAAAAAGTGAAATCGCATGTAACCACCCCTTTAAAGAGAAGAGGCAGCACGGAGCACATGTGAACATCCTCTCCTCTGCTTTAATACCAGTTACAGCGCGAAATAAACATGACTAAACTTCTGAAGTTATGTTAAAATATACAGTACAACTTACCGAAATCCGTATCATGTCTCGTGTAATAGCTCAATCAGTGTTTCAAACTCGGAAAGACGTCAATCTGCAGCACACCAGCTCCAGACAAACAGTCACTCAAAACTGTACTGTTACTAAAGCTAACATTAACAACAACATATCTTGGTTCTGTGAAACAGCAAAACCAATGTTACTCTTGTATGGAGCAGAAACAACGCAACCTCAGCTTAGGTCTCTCCAGCGCTCGAAAGCTTTTCTAATATTAACACTGGTCCTAAAGCTCCTGATCATAACTCTTCTTTTTCCAGTGATATTCCTCTGACATTTTCTCTTTTGTAATGTCTCTCAGCCGTTTCTACAGTCTTTCCTTAAATCTCCCTCTTTCTCACTCTCTCTCCTCCACCATCATGAGTATATTTACACCCTCTACTGCTGATTGGCTACAAGGCTGTTGTTGTTATCAGTGTGATACACTTTCAACAGCATTTCTCAGAAATCACTTACTGCACCTTTAACACTGGTGCAACATGATTCATCAATATTTTTAATCTGTTTATACAAGAAAAGAAAAATATTTTTGAATGTGTATTTTTACTGAATTTTTTTGTCAACCTATATCAGGCCTATTTTCTAAGGAGTGTTTTTAGGAGTAAACTTAAGTTTGATGCCCTTAAAGCTAACAAACATGCACTAAAAACCACAAAACTCAGTTTTGATATAAAAAAAGTTTTTTTTCTTTTCTTTTTTTTAATGTTTCTCCCCTGTAGGTCAGAATGCTTGTGTGGATCAGCCATGCAGTCTTCTGTGTCTTCCCCAGCCTGGAAACAAGCGTCAATGTGTTTGTCCCGACGGAGTTTCCAGCACCATCCTACCCTCGGGAGACCGTCAGTGCCAGTGTCCCAGTGGATACCAACTCCGCAATAATACATGTGTTAAAACAGGTCTGACAGAAACAAAAGTGTTAGCTCTAAATCATAAATGAGCTTGTTCACACGTTTAATAAGTGAGTTTGGTTTTATTGATGTTTTTCTGTCTGCTGCCCATCAGAGCACACCTGCTTGCCAAACCAGCACCGCTGTGCTAACGGGAAGTGCATCAGCAGCATCTGGAAGTGTGACAGTGACAATGACTGCGGCGACATGAGTGATGAGCAGGATTGCCGTGAGTGATATCATCAGCCCCGCCGCCTCTGTCTCAAATAAAATGACACAAATGTATAAATGTTGAATTTCGTGTCTTTCGTGTCTCTCTGCAGCCACCACTTCCTGTGACCCTGCAGTTCAGTTCCGCTGTGTGGCCTCAGGTTCCTGCATTCCACTGGCTTTCAAGTGCGACCATGAGGATGACTGTGGTGATAACAGTGACGAGGAGCATTGTGGTATGCATGTGTTTAATGCTTAGTGATACATCCAATATTCAAGATATATATAAGATGATTTTGCTGTTGATATAAAATTAAGTGGTATCACAATTTTTTATTGCACTTAATTAACCATTAGCGCATTACAGAGCAGTTTAGAGATCCCATCTTGCAACTTGCAAGTATGAAAAACGTTATATGATATATATTTTTTATAGTGTCTCTGAATCAGTGTTGGTGTTTTTTTTTAACTGAAACTTAAAAAAAAAAAAAAAATGTATAAAGCTGAAATTAAATAAAATGTACAAATTAAATTTTTATTAATAAAAAATTATTAATGTTAATTGAAATGAAATTAATAAAATTAGAAAATAATTGAAATATAATAAGTTTTTAGTTGTGGTACTAAAATTACTAAAACTGAAACAAAAAAATTAAAGCTGAATAGAAATATTTTTCTAAAAATAAAATGACTAATATATAAACTGAAATTAAAACTGAAAATATAAAAACAAAAGCTTATTCAAAAAAAATAAGTACTATAATAGTATATAAATAATACTAAAATAACAGTGCTATGAATTTAACTTCAGTAACAAAAATTGTGTAAGTGTCAATTTTGTTTTAGTGAAATAATTAAAAAATCTGATTAAAACATTCATTTTTGAACACTTGATGATGTTCAGGGAAGTGAATGTTCATGGGAAAAAATTAGAAAATAGTAAATATTCTAATTTATTAATATTGCTGTTCATGAGTATAAATTGTTATATTGCTGTATATACATACAAATGATTAAATATAATTATTTTGTTAATTTATTGAAAACAGTGAGAAGAAATACCTTAATTATTTTTTAACAAGATTTACTTTTTGCATTAAACCTTTTAAATCTATTTGGGAACACTGGTAGTTTGATTAATATGACTGTTCCTTAGATTGAAAAATAAAATCTCAAAAAACATTTCCAGAGCAAAGACATCAATATTAATATCTTGAATATCATTGAGAGATTTTTTTAGCTATATTGTATATGAATGTTTTATCTTGTTCAGCTAAAATAAATTGGTGGCAGTGCTCATATTGTATCTGCTTTCTTTTAAGAGTCTCACCAGTGTGGAGCGGGAGAGTTCACCTGTGCAAGAGGCGTGTGTATTCGGGACGCATGGCGCTGTGATGGGGACAACGACTGCCGGGACTGGTCAGACGAGGCCAACTGTACTGGTGAGAGAGACTTGTTTACAGGCAGGTGCAAAAAATATGAAATGAAATATGTCACATCTACATCCTTAACATTTCTGTCTCATAAAGTGGGTCACCACACATGTGAGAGCAGTAGCTTCCAGTGTCACACGGGTCACTGCATTCCTCAGCGCTGGGTGTGTGATGGAGATGACGACTGCCAGGACGGCTCAGACGAGGACCCTACCCAGTGTGGTCAGTATTGTTTTCTTTTACTGTGAATTTTTTAACAGTAAATGTTCTGTCAAGCTCCAAAAATAACAAAAGCCATTATATTCTGCTAAATAATAAAAAATGGTTTAAAAAGCCATGGTTTTAATACATTTAAAGGGTTAGTTCACCCAAAAATGAAAATAATGTCATTAAATACTCACCTTTATGTCGTTCCACATCCGTATGACCTTCGTTCATCTTCGGAACACAAATTAAGATATTTTTGATGAAATCCGATGGCTCAGTGAGTTCTGCATTCTCAGCAATGCTATTCAAACTCTCAAGATCCATAAAGGTACTTAAAACATATTTGAAACAGTTCATGTGAGTTCAGTTGTTCTACCTTAATATTATAAAGTGAAGAGAATACTTTTTATGCGCCAAAAAAACAATATTTTCAACAATATCTAGTGATGGACGATTTTAAAACACTGCTTCAAATTTCTTGTCTCAGTCAATTTTCAATTTTGGGTGAACTGCCCCTTTTAATTTTTGGGTGAACTACCCCTTTAACTCTATTTTTAAATTCTTAGTGTATTTAAAAATTAAATACACTATTCAGTAGTATCAGTTCCTATAATCTTGCAGCTCTCTCTTGTATGATTCGGTGCAATTTTACATCTATCAGTTTTGTCCGGCAGGGCGTGAAAAGTGCAACGGCTTCTTGTGCTCTAACGGCACCTGCCTGCCCGCTAGTGCTCACTGCAATGGTGTAGAGGACTGTCAAGGGGGCGCTGATGAGCAAAACTGCGGTATTTGCATCCTTATTAATTTAAGTACAGAGTTGTTATTTATTTTGTGCTGTGACGGAAACTAGAGAAAGAATGTCAATAAAAAAATGGTCTGTTCCTGCAGGTCCCCTCTGTGCACACTATATGGAGTTTGTGTGCAGAAACCGAGCGCAGTGTCTGTTCCAGTCTCTGGTGTGTGATGGTACCCGGCACTGTGCTGATGGATCTGATGAGGACGCAGCGTACGCTGGCTGCCGTGAGTCCAACAATATGCCAACTGAAATGTGACCATTATAAACCGCTCTCTAGATGAATTATATAGTCTTAGTTAGATCACATAATGGACTTTTGGCTTTTTAACATGTTCATTTAGTGCAATTAATTAGGTTGCACTTTATTTTACAGTACATGCACTTTCAATGTAATTACAATGTACTTACCAAAAAAAAAAAAAAAAGTTCTGAGTAATATAAAGTAACTACCCGGATTCAGATTAGGTTTAGGGTAGGTTCAGGACTAGTACCTAGTTATTACCCAGTTATTGTAATTATTACAATAAATATATACAGTAGTATGTATGTACATGCGAAATAGGACTGTAAAGTGCTACCATTAATTATATTGTCTTAATTCGTATTGTCAAAAATGTATTCATAATATCTCAACAAGAATATGCACTTACTTAACTTGTAATTCAATTAATCTGCATATCATGTAATTAATTTGATTCCATTTTTTAAAGGAACACTCCACTTTTTTGAAAATAGGCTCATTTTCCAACTCCCCTAGAGTTAAACAGTTGAGTTTTACCATTTTTAAATCCATTGAGCCGATCTCCGGGTCTGGCAGTACCACTTTTAGCATAGCTTAGCATAGTTCATTGAATCTGATGAGACCGTTAGCATCTTGCTTAAAAATGACCAAAGAGTTAAGATATTTTTCCTATTTAAAACTTGACTCTTCTGTAGTTACATCGTGTACTAAGACCGACGGAAAATGAAAAGTTGCGATTTTCTAGGCCGATACGGCTAGGAACTATACTCTCATTCCAGCATAATAATCAAGGAACTTTGCTGCCGTACCATGGGTGCAGCAGGCGCAATGATATTACGCAGCGTCTCTCAAAAATGTCTCCATGGTTGCAAGGCACGCTCCCTGTGCAAACAGGGGGTCACAGGCACTGCGTAATATCATTGCGCCTGCTGCACCCATGCAGCCTATTTTCAAAAAAAGTGGAGTGTTCCTTTAAACAAATGACAGTCCTAAATGTGGACCTTGGCTAGAGCTCTGATTCAGTGTTTTGCAATTAATTGATTTGTTCTCTGCTCTTCCACAGCAACTAACCCTGAGTTTGAGAAAACATGTGATGTCAACAACTTCCAGTGTTCCAATGGAATGTGTGTGACCCTCGAGTGGAAGTGTGATGGCATGGACGACTGTGGCGACTACTCGGACGAGGCCAACTGTGGTGAGCAATAACTTCCCCACACTGATCATAAGGCCAAACTATAAGTCAAATTCTACGTTGAATTCATATGGGTCACACTGCATATTGACTTTATGCTGTTAGACAGAATTTTGGCTATGGAAGATTACAGACTTCCAGTCAGAGAGTTGAATAAATCAGTAGGTCCAGTCATACCTAGGACTAGTTTCAAACAGTACTGTTCACCTTGTTTTTGTGCTCGTTTTCGAATGAGTTTGTGTGCTTACTCTTTCAGCCTCCCCAACCGAGGAGCCAGGCTGCTCACGTTACTTTCAGTACGAGTGTAAGAACGGCCGCTGTGTGCCCGCCTGGTGGAAGTGTGATGGGGAAAATGACTGCGGTGACTGGTCTGATGAATCTCAGTGTTCAGGTACATAATTCAGACCTGTACATTGTGTTCTTGCCCAGTCAGCATCTGTTACACTTGTTTGTAAAGTGCCAACAAGACACATGCTCAGTGGATTAATTACAATGAGTTATGTTGTGTCTGTTCAGGTGGCGGAGCTCCTCATACAACTGCTCCAGGTACAGCTACCTGTGGTCCTAATCGTTTCCGCTGTGGTTCTGGGCCATGTATTGTGGACACCTGGGTGTGCGACGGCTATGCTGATTGTACTGATGGCAGCGATGAAGTGGGCTGTCCCACAGGTGCTTTCTCTGCTCTTTTCCTAGTCAAACATATGGCCTGTCAAAGAGTCAGGATTTTTTTTTTTGACCTGTTTTAAAAAAATATATAAACGGGTAAAAAAATATATATATATGTGTGTGTGTGTGTATATGTGTATATATATATACATACATATATATATATATATATATATATATACATATACATATACATATATACATTTTAATTTTAGAAAAGCATGTTCATTTATTATATTGGTTTTATATATTCATAATATCTTTTTTTAGCTACTACTGATAATTTTTTAGTTTGGATCAATAACATGTTTTAACTTGCGCCAATAAATTAAGCTTAATTGAATTAAACTCTTTTTTTTTTTTTNNTTTTACACTCATGTTCATTCGACACTCATGTTCATACATGCAAATTCACGCTCTTCAGCTCAAACTGGCTTAATGGGTGATAAGACCACCTTTCATTTTCCCAGAGCTTATGAATTCATTTAATACTATATTAAGTGTTGTCACTCAATAATAATGATCCTAGCATTAAAAGATAGAAGGAAGATACTAATACATAAGTGAATTTCTAAGGGGGCTTTCACACTGGCCATGTTTGCTGCGATCCGAGTCCGAGCACGATATTTCCGGATGGCCCCCGCAACGTTCGTCTGGTTTCACACTCAACTTGATTCTATCAAACCCTGGTGCATTTACATTCATCTTACGTCATCACAAATATGCACAGCAAATGATAGAAGACAGAGCAAGGATATTAAAACTTTATTAACTATAATAACTAGCTTCCGTCAGACAGCCGTTGTTGTGGTTCCTTCTTTCCGTAAAAACAAAACACTTCTCAAAATCTTTGATTCTGAATACACACTTTATTACAAAGCGGAGCTGTCATATCTGCAGAGGTGACAACTGTGTGCCCACCCTTTTGGGCTCATATTTATACTATGTGATATGATCTGGGGCCAAGTTATTTGACCATATTTTTCCCTTTCTTCAAGCTTAAAATAGAATCTTCAATTCACATACACACACGCTTTGTGATTCAAATTTCTGTATGCACAGCAAACCCTATTTAGAATCAGGCCCCATCCTACCATGTTTTCAAGCACATGAAGGCCTACTTCTGACATGCATATGATTTTAATTGTAAAGTACAACACATTGTATTATGCTATATTATCTCTATTTTATCACACCAAAAAACGTCTTCATTGTACGCATCGATTTTATGAAGTTCTCAATTGTATGTGAATTTCTCAAAATTGTAAATAATCTCAACTGAATAATTATTAGAAAAGCTAGTATATTAAAACTTGTTCAGTGCTGTGAGTAAGAAGTCTCTAAGATTTGATGAATCTAAGATCTGAAAGAAGTTTAACCCTTGTCTCTTTTTATGGCTTACCATTTTGGTTTATGTTGTTTTTTGTCTTTCGCTTAGTCAAAGGCTCTGTGACTCCGGTGGCAACTGTTCCTCCATCAGGCCGCTGCACTAAAGATCAGTTCCTGTGCCTGAAGCCTCCGACCTGTATCGCTGATTGGAAGCGCTGTGACGGACACCCTCACTGCCAGGACGGATCTGATGAGGCCAACTGTCGTAAGTGTCATAAGATTTGGACACACCTACTCACTCTTTATTATCGCTTTCTTAATTTAAGTATAAAAATAAAGTCATTAAAACTAAAATAACACAAACACTGTTACACTGCTTAGCCTCACCAGAAAATGCCTTTGCATACCTGCAAAATAAGTTAACAGAAGCATTTATTTCTTAACTCAATGTTATATTTCAGCCACTCGTGGTCCGTTGCTCTGTGTGAACGGTACTCTCTGTGCGGACGGCGAGGCCTGCGTGCTGAACAGCGAGAGGTGTGATGGCTTCATAGACTGTTCTGACCGAAGTGACGAGGACAACTGCACTGGTGAGACACTGAGAGACGTTCATGGTATATCTGCTATTGAAATCAGACTGCATTGTACCACAGTAAGACAGTCTAACTGTTCATGCCGATTTACCCTGTTTTTACATTTCTCAGGTGATTTGCTGGTGTACAAGATTCAGAATCTACAGTGGAGTGCCAACTTCTCTGGTGCTGTGACGCTCACTTGGTCAAGACCCAAAAATATGCCTCCATCATCCTGCTCTTTTGTCGTCTACTTCAGGTATTCATTTAAATGTAGCTTTCATCTACACCTGAGGCTTTTAAGCTTTTTCCAGGTGGTTGACAATTTAAACTTTGAATAAAAAAAATCACAGACCACTTAAACTTTTTGTTTTGTTTTGAATAGGGATATCCCGATTTAGTTTTTTGTGCCCCTGATCCGATCGGAGTCATTTAATATTGAATATCTGCTGAGTCCTGATCCAATACTTGTATTTTTATAGTGTTAAAATCAATCAACAAATGTAGGCATCAAATATAATCACAGAAGCTCGAACAGACCCAGAGTCCACATGGGACAATAACAAAGCTTGTATTTATTTTCTAGGCAGGTGGGTGTCCAGCAGTGGACGTCCATGGACACAAACAGCAATAAGGGCAGTGCCATTTTGACCGTGTTGATGCCGGACACCACCTACCAGGTGAAGGTTCAGACTCAGTGTCTCAGCAAACAGCACAGGACCAATGAAATTCTCACACTACGCACACCAGAAGGATGTAAGTCTACATTAGCAGCACAGTCACTAAAATGACTAAAATGAGCAACTCAGATTTACATGGATATGTTTGTCTCCTGTTGCTTCATTGTGTCAAACGACTGTGTTTGTATGGCAGTGCCGGACCCGCCGCAGCATCTGCAGCTGAGCTGTGACAACGCTGAGGACGGGACGGTGCTGTGTTCCTGGAACCCTCCTGATAAAGCACATGGACTCATCAGAGAGTATATTGTGAGGAAGAAGCCTTCAGTTCTTTATAGCATTTATAGCACCTACTCGCATCTAACTGGCTGTGTGTGTTGTGCAGGTGGAGTACAGTGAAAAGAATAGCGCAGAGTGGTTTTCCCAGCGCAGCACCAGCACTAATGCAGAAGTGAAGAACCTGCAGCCCAGCTTGCTCTACGGATTCAGGGTGAGGCACTCGAGCACTTGCATGAAGTTGTTTTATGTGAACTTCTAGTGATCATCTAGATCAGTTCATCTAACCTGTCTTCATCTCTTGTTTCTCAGGTGGCTGCGGTCACAAGCAGAGGTGTGGGAAACTGGACAGAAATTAAATCCATAATTCCTCAAAAAGGTAACGAAACTATGTAAAAGCAACTGACATCTTCACAGAAGAGTGCTGACTCCCCCTGCTGGACATTTCCACTCAAGTGTTTTATCTTATCCACCTTTTTCCTGAACAAACGATGTGCGCATGATGGATTCTAACTTCTGTTTTTGTATGCTGTCCTATTCCGGTCTCCATTGTTAANTTAAAACAGGGTAAAAAAAAAAAAAAAAAGCAACTGAATTGATTAAACTGGAAATTTTTGAACATTACTAAAAAATTTAAATGAGCGCAGGGTTAAGCTGTGCTGTTGTTGACTGCTACAACAACAGCAATAAACTGAAGACGTTCCTGGAAAGTATGTGTTTTGAGCACCAGAAAATCTGAAAAGAATGTCCATATATGGTGCCATATGCCTTTCATTTTATGCCACAGACTGACAAGAGAAAACGAGCATGGCACTTAAAGGTGGTACAGAGGATCTTTTCGTCGACTGAGTTTTTGAAATGAGCGCATGTGTAAGAACAACCCCCCTCCATTTCGAGTGAACGCCTCCCAAAACTTGTGCACGAGTATTGGAACACGAGTGTTTACCACCGGCATTCGCTGTGTTATTAAGCCGGGCACACATTTAAAGACTAGCTAAAACATTCTAAGACTATGCTCAACATACAGCGATTGTTTCCTGCTCCTGAAGCAGATTTATATACTTTCACATGGAATTTGAACACCGACTGTAATCGCAGACTGAACGCAACTGGCTCTGATTGGACGCGTTTGAGCGCGATCAGTCATAAGTATCCATTTACATTCATAATCGGCCTTACAATCGTTAAGTGTTTGCGCGCACACACTTAGTGGATTCATTATGTCGGACTCACCGCAGGTAACTCATAATCTGCAGTTGTTACTCCTGTCTCCTGACAAAAACATTGCATGCGGCGCCTGTGGAGTGTGGAAAGTTACTGGAGCGCGCAGCCGCGCGTCTCTCACAAGGAACATCATGGCAGTGATTGACAAGCCAGAGGGCCAATCGTTTACGCGATGATCGCGTAAACGATTGGCTGATGTTTTTAAGGACCTACCTCGTGCACAGATGATGTATATTAATATTACTCCTTTCAGTGCACCTAATAAATAGTCTTTTATCAGTTGGTAAAGAAAGTTTCAAGTAATATTGCAAAAAATTTATAAAACAAAACATCCTCTGTACCACCTTTAAGTTAAAGTACTCCCCATAAAAGTTATATGTGCCCTTACCCCAAACTTCACCCAATCGAGAGCTGTATGTAGGATACGAGCGCCCATCTGTTTTGAATATAGCTAACTTCGGGCAGCTTCATGTTATCTACGCACTCATTAAATTTTAACGGTTGAGGGACTGACAGAAGACGGTTATTGTGCACTATGGAGCCATGTGCTTTTTAAAAACATTTTCATATGTTTAATGTTACATTATCAGCTTGGAAAATACTCTTATTTTGACTAGAAACACAGGAGACGGGAAATGTCATGGATAATTCTGCCATGAGTTGGGCGAGATTTCCTCTTTCAGGAAAAAGGTGGATAAGGATGGTTGAAACCGATTGAGTGTCATGTAAATTCCCATTTCAGCATAAATATAAACAGGTCAATATGTATGTGTAATTTAATATCACTGGAAAAGTCATGTGGTATCAGGAATAATAATGAGACAGGGCTTCCTCATAGGATAATACAGTCTCATAAATAATTATGAGGCATTCAAAATAACGGATACTAGCAATCAATTAAAAAATAAAGGATCTTACCATGTTATATACACTACCCTTCAAAAGTTTGGGGTTGTTTTTAAAAAATAAGTCTCTCGTGCTTTCAGCATCATTACTCCAGGCTTCAGTGTCACATTATTCTTCATAAATCATTCTAATATGCTGATTTGCTGCTCAAGAAACATTTCTTATTAATATCAATGTTGAAAAAAGTTGTGCTGCTTTACACTTTTGTGGAAATCTTGATACATTTTTAGGATGATTGAATAGAATGATTTGAAAGTTCAAAAGAACAGCATTTATTTGAAATAGAAATCTTTGTATCATTATAAATGCCTTTACTGTCACTTTCAGTGATCACTGATCAATTTGATGCATCCATGCTGAATAGAAAAATAAAAAGAAACTGACCCAAACCTTTAATCGGTAGTGTATCTGTTAATAAAGATTGGTGGTATGATCAAAGTCTTATCCATCCTATAAAATCTTTTCACATTATATTAGTATATCTCAATGATCTTGTCAGAGTAGACTGGTAAACTATATATAACGATAAAGATATTTTGCTGGAAATATAACCCTACCATTTTTTTTATACTGCATAAACATCTAGTTATGTCTATTTGAATGTTTGACAAAAAATTCTGAAATGTTTCATGACTCTTTAATGTGTTTTTCAGCTCTCTCTCCTCCTAATGTCGTGATCACCAGCATAACAGAAGACTCAATGACTTTGTCCATCACTAATGATTATAAGGTCCAGGTTGGTCAGATTGTTTTTTCTTGATGCTGGGTTTGTGTTACATCCTCATTTGAATGTAAATATAATATTGAGCTCTCTCTCTGTTAGGTGAAGCACTATGTTGTCGTTATTTCTTGGGTATTTGATGAACATGTGAAGGAGAGCTGGAATTACACTGTCTCAGGAACAGTGATAGGTAAAACACTTCACAGTCATCAAACATCCCACCGGCATTTCTGCAAGACGGTACAATGTGTGTGCTGTTTTCTGTATAGCCACTAACCTGACAGCAGGGACAGTGTATGAGGTGGCGGTGTGGGCTCACACGGAGGATGGAGACAGTCCTACTGCTTTGTCCCGCCAGCAGACCAAAGGCACAAGACCTGCCAAGCCGTCACTAAAGGCCAAACCGCTCAACCAGACCGCTGTAGCCTGCAACTGGACCAGCCCTCAAGCTGAGGTGAGACTAACTATAAATGCTTAATAAACATGTGCGGTCACATTTATAGGTGAAATTTCAAGGGCGAAATCCAGTCAATTCAATAGGAATTTGTGCTTTCAGGAGTTTTGTGTGAGAGTGAAAAAGTTCACTATGTAGATTTTGCTCATGTTTAAGGTGGTCATATGAAAACTCAGACTCACTTTTAAAAATAAAATAGACTTTTACAAAGATTTGCTCCAAATTCATACAAAGTTTGTGCTTTATGTGTTTGTGCGTTTATGTATTTAAATATATGAAAATAAAAGAAAACTATAAATACTATGATATGAGATCAAGTAAAGCACTCATTTTTCCCACTTTATATTAAAGGGATAGATCACCTAAAATAATCCCATGATTTACTCACCCTCAAGCCATCCTAGGTGTATATGACTATCTTCTTTCAGATGAACACAATCAAAGATATATTTAAAAATATCCTGGCTCTTCCAAGCTTTATAATGGTAGTGAATGGGGGGTGAGATTTTGAAGCCAAAAGAAATGCATCCATCCATCATAATAATAATCCAGGTGGGTTCAGGGGGTTAATAAAGGCCTTCTGAAGCAAAGCGATGGGTTTTTTTTTTAAAGAAAAATATACATACTCAAAACTTTATGAACTAAAATAACTAGCATCCGGCAGATGGCGCTTACTGCATTAAAACACATACTGTGATAGTCGACTTGCGCCACAAGAGTAACCCCTGACGCAGTAGGATGTAGGAGTATCGTAAGCTTAGACGCCTCAAGCGGTTCAAACTAATAGGGCTGGGCAACAAACTCAAGCTTCTCTTCTCTTATATCGAATTCCTCTGACATTTGTCTTTAAAATTTCTCGGTTTAGACTTCTAATTTGTGACCGGCGTTTTGTTTTGTTCTATCATCTGAGCTTCCGTGTTCATCATTGCATCATGCGTCTGGTCATGGGTTACTCTTCCGCCGCAAATCGTTGCGTACAGCTGCCGGAAGCTAGTTATTATAGTTAATAACATTTTAAATATGGATATTTTTTTCTTTAAAAAAAAACCATCGCTTCGCTTCAGAAAGCCTTTATTAACCCCCTGGAGCCGTATAGATTATTTTTATGATGGATGGATGCATTTTTTTGGGCTTCCATATCTCGCCTCCCATTTACTGAGTAAATCATGGGATAATTTTCATTTTTTGGGTGAACTATCCCTTTAAGTGTCTTTAACTAGTGTGTGCTGAGATTTAAATGATCATTTTGATACAATGTACTTATTGTGTAGATACATTTTTACATTTTACTTATATTTATAAAAAAAAAAATACCTGAATATAATTACATCTGTAATTAATTACTGTAATTGCATCTATAATTACACCGTTGTTGATCCTTCCCTTACCCGTTAACCCACCCTTAATCCTACCCATACCACCAAACCTGTCCTTAACCTTAGCTGCGTGGTTTGAAAGTGACTTCTGTGTGAGCTCTTGCTTCATACATTTCTATACTATTGACAATTGATAATGGACCTTTTTTGCTGATGTGACCACACAGCTAAGCTGAAGAGTGGCTAGTGAGAAACCATCTTTATGGGTTTGTTTTCGCAGATGTATGGAGTGTTCTACGCCACCTCCTTCCTGGATCTGTACCGCAGACCTCACAGGTTGAATACCTCCTCCACCAGTCTGACTGTGTTCGTTGACAGCGATGAGCAGTACCTCTTTCTGGTTAGTATCCACCCTCTTGCTCCTTACTTTGGAGATCCACTTTGGGACCATGATGTCCAGATGAAGTGACCATGTGTGTGTTGTTCAGGTGAGGGTGGTCTCTCCATACCTGGGTCCTCCATCAGACTATGCTGTAGTGAAGATGATCCCCAATGAGCGACTTCCACCTCGAAACCTGCACAAAGTGCGAGTGGATAAGACACAGGCCACTCTGAAGTGGCAGCCGCCATACGATTCTCCCAGCAGTCCTTTGGTATGACCACAAAGTCAATATAAAACATTTTCATAATTTAGTTATGTCAGATGGGGTGTTTCAAACATCTTTGTGTGTATGTATATATATATATATATCAGACATATGCAGTACACGTGAGGGATACGGTTCGTAAAACGGAGTGGGACTATAAGGTGAACACTCAAAACAACACGGTGGAGTACACGCTGAAGGGCCTGGAGCCTGGAGGACGCTATAGCATCACCATCAGGCTGCTCAACATGAGCAAAGAGGCCAGCTACACACTCAACACAGGTATATTTTCTTGCCTGAAACATTGTATTATAAAAAATGTCATGGGCACCTGCAGGATTTCATGTGACGACACTCACAGGTTTTTTGGCAAATGCATTTGTCCAATTCACCGAAAAGAAAGAACTGAATCGAAAAATTATTAATTCAATTTAATACAGGACATGCATAACTGCTGAAATATTCTCACGGAAACCATTTCACAGGTCATTCGGAGTACTCGTATTACAGTGCATATAGCTGCAGGTGCCACTGAAAAAGTGTAACACTAAGTATATTTAATATGTTAATATTAAGTGTATAGTATTTACACTTTATTATGTAAATTATGGTATGAGAGGCCATCATATATTGTGGCACACAGTGAAGTGCCTGTAAACCTCTTCAGCCCACGATGTAGCAGAGCCTCGAGTGCTTTATTGCTTTTATAACACAATTTCTACATTATAAAAAATATTAAGGGCACAAATGTTCATTAAAACTATTTGTTAACCAAATCCTCTTATCCTCTTCCTATCATTACACCACCGGCCAGAAGTTTAGGATCTGTAAAATGTTTAATGTTTTTGAAATAAGCCTCTTCTGCTCACCATGACAAAAATCAAAATCAAAATACAGTAAAAACGGTAATGGTGTGAAATATTATTAGAATAGAACTGTTTTCTTTTTTAATATATTTTAAAATGTAATTTATTCCTGTGATGGCAAAGCTGAATTTTAGCATCATTATTCCAGTCTTCAGTGTCACATGATCCTTCAGATATCATTCTAATATGATGATTTGGTGCTCAAGAATAATTTCTTATTTTTATCAATGTTGAAAACAGTTGTGCTGCTTAATATTTTTTATTCTTTTGTGATTAGAAAGTTGAAAAGAACAGCATTTATTTGAAGTATAAACATTATAAATGTATTTATTAACACTTTTGACCATTTTAATGCATCTTTGCTGAATAAAAGTATGAATTTCTAAAAAAATAAATACAATAAAATACTGACCCCAAATTTTTGAACGGCAGTGTATTTCTGCTTTAAGTAAAAAATGTGTTATTTCATGCTTTTTTTTTTTTTTGCTCTAAACCTATATTTATCCACACAGTTCCTCTGCCTGCACCTGAGGCCCTCAAAATCATAGAAGAACAGGATCATGTGTTTCTCTTCTGGAAGAGCCTGGCTGTTAAGGACCGGACCTTCAATGAAAGCAGGGTTAGAAACCACCTTTACACACCTTTAAAGTCGACATGAAATCCACATTGACTCTGTTTACTCAATTAACATTTCTGGTTTTATTGTGTATGATTTATTGGTGCACATTATCTGAATTAATTATTAATTATGAAACGGGTTCATTAATCGCTTGACTCTTCAGGGCTATGAGGTGTATGTGCATGACAGTGTCACCAACTCCACTATGTGTCTGGGTAACACAACGGAGACGTTCTTCAGGATCAACAGCCTGTTGGTGGGCCATAACTACACGTTCTCAGTGCGGGCGCGCTGCCTGCTCAACAACCAGCTGTGTGGAGAGGCGGCTGTGCTGTTATATGACGAACTGGGCAAAGCAGCAGGCATGAGCTTTTACACACTAAACATTTTTTCTTCTATCTCTGTGGCTATTTGTTTGCCCAGACGCTGATCCTGACACACATTTGTCATCTTTTAGGGCCAAATGATGCCGAATCTCAGTCGGGTAAATCCGAGGACATGGCGGCGGTGGTTGTTCCAGTGTTGTTCCTGCTGTTGGTGGGTGTGTGTGGAGGGCTGGTGGTACTTTATCTCAGACACCGTCGGCTACAGCACAGCTTCACCGCCTTCGCTAACAGCCACTACAACTCTCGTCTGGGCTCTGCCATTTTCTCCTCAGGAGATGAGCTGGGTAAGACCAGCCTGACTCGTACCTTTCATGAAATCTCTATTTTGCTTCAGTGTACTTCAGAGAAGTGTAATTTACTGCAGTTAACTTCACTTCAGTTTAGTTCAGTTGGCTTCAGCTATTTCATTTTATTTCAGTTCTCACTTCACTTTCAATTAATTTCAGGTCACATGAATTATGTTTAGTTCACTTCAGCTCACTTTATTAAGTACACTAACTTTTCCGCAATATGAAAATTAGCTACTAATGTTGTTTCTTCATTCCCTCTCTTCTGAAGGTGACGATGATGAAGACGCTCCTATGATCAGTGGCTTTTCAGATGACGTTCCCATGGTGATTGCATAGCTGGACAACTCTTTCTCTCCTCCTCCTTCACTTCCCACTCCACTTCCTCATCATGTTTTCTTATGTGCCCATCTGGCACACCTTCAAGCTGCAGAGGTCCGTTCCTCTTGACCCCCCTGTCACTTAGAAAAACGCTGGATTTGTGTTTCTGGACCCCGTGGAAGAAAAGAAAGCATGGAGCGAAAGAGATATTTTTAAATATAAGATGCACTTTTTTCGGATGCGCAATAACTTATTTTTTATATATAATATATGTGGGTATTGGACTTTGTAGGCATTAACTGAAGCAAACTGTGAAGGAGTTTGTCAGCTGATCAGCAGACTTACTGAACAGGGAAAAGACCCTTATTGTACAAACTCTCACACGAGCATTACATTTGCTTTAAGCCAAAACAAGCACCTAGATATGGGTACATCAGTGCAAAAACACACAAAAGAAAAAAACTAAAAAGCAAACCTCATATGTGTACAAATGAAAAATGGACCAATGAATGCTGATAAAAAGGGAAGGCGGTACGTGGGCTCTTGACAGTAAATTGCACATGATCCGATTTTTTTTGTTGCATACTGTATGGTCGATTAGTGTCACTTTATGTCAGTAGGCCTGCATTTGTCCATGGTACCTTGTTTACACTTTGCATCCATTTGTTAATTTCCTTGCTCAGCAATAGGTTTAATTCCCTCTGCTTTTTGAAAATGTGAAAATCGTAGCTTATTTTGGTTGTTTTGTCAGCTATTTTCAGAAAAGAATGACCAAAATTATGATGATAACAGTTATTTGAGTGTAGTCAACATTGAGTCACATGCTCAGTCCATAAAAAATTGATTGTTCACTGTATGCTTTTTTTCCTTTGATTTATCCTACGCATTTTATCTAGCAAAGAATATTATTGCATATCCTGTGTGCTGCCATGGTTTTAGTCCTTTAGTGTTCTCAGGGAACTGGGTTAAAGTAGATGTACCAGCGATATCATTCACACTGCCACAGGCAGTGCAGTGTGTTTAATTCTGAGACTATTGTGCTGTACAGTAGTTCCATATTGCAGTGAAGCCTGTGCAGCTCTCGTCTTAACGAAACCAGAAGGCTTCATCTTAGTCTCTTGTGCCAAGCTTAAGAAAAGGAGAGGGTAGAGC
Organism: Anabarilius grahami; assembly: GCA_003731715.1. NCBI lineage: Eukaryota > Metazoa > Chordata > Actinopteri > Cypriniformes > Xenocyprididae > Anabarilius > Anabarilius grahami. Next base: position 302,909 of record RJVU01011283.1, on the reverse strand, counting down.
AGACGTCTTGCCTTCCTGAACAGTTGTGAAGAGGTACATGTGTTAAATCCATGTTTCATTTTAACTGAATTGCGGGTGTTGCTTAAAAGATTTGTTTATGAATGTATTTTTTTTTTCTTTTTTTGTATCTTGAATTGAGGCGACCAGAAAAAAAAGCAAAATAGTTGTGGTCTACCCCCTACTTCTTTGTGTTCAAGGATTTTAAATGAGGTTTATGGCCAGTTTACATTCATATGCTTGTGGTCATTATTAATGATACTCTCTCCCATTGTTAATTGGCATTAAACAAAACTGTTCAGATGGTAGATGCGGCTGTTTTTAGTGAAATTGTATTTCTTTAAGTACCACATTGCCTTATTACAACACACTGAGTAAAGTATGTAGCAGTATGTCAGTGCGATCACACATGCACACGCTCACAGAAAATGTAAATGAGTCAAAAGATGAAAATTGTATAAAGATGGGAATAGTCCAATAAGAAATGTGTATCGACATATTGTGAATTACCACTGTATGTTTTAAAAGTTCCAGTGCAGCACTTGTGTGAATCCTGAGCCACCATTTTATTTTTTTGTCTTGTTTGTATTCTTTACTTGCAACCATTTGTTTATTGGTCAAAAAGATGTAAACATTTTTACATAGCAGTGACGTTGGACACCGCCATGTTTAAATATTTGATCTTGCCTGCCTACTGAGGGTTTTAAAGATAAGAATCTTTTAAGTGGTACAGTATGAGATGTTTTATGAACCACTTATGCTGAAATAAATGTGGAAAACAGTTGAATCTGACTTCTCTTGCTTTGTGTAGTGGTGGGGATTAACTTCCCATAGTTGACACACAGCATTCAAGCCAATTTAGCACTTTTTAACACTTGCATCTGTAGATTTTGTTTTGTTTTTTGTCCTTAGACATGTTAAAAGAAAGAGAGAATTCATTTTCTCATAATTGACTCACCTTACTGTCCTTCTAAAACTGTATGACGTTCTTCGATGGAAGAAAATGTGAATTTTTGAAGAATATACTGGCTAATGGCTATGTAATGAAAGTGAATATTGACTGGCTGAGTCTGTCCAGCTCATAAGAAAAAAAGTAAACATAAAGCGGATAAAAGGTTGGCTAGCCATATGATGGTTTTGTGAGATAGAGACCTACATTTAAGACGTTTCCCATAAATAATTGATTGAATCTGCGTTTACATAAACGCTAAATAGAGTGATAGGATTGTTGTGTGCGTTTCTGTGTTCAGAATCAGACTGCAGTCAAATCATTTTTTCCCTTCAATCAGATCTTTAGGTTGCAAGTGTTCAAATAAGATTTGTGTGCCCAGACATACCTATCTTCATGGGTTGCTTTGATAACAACGTAGGCGTACCCACGTATGTGACGAGGCTTTAAAAACGGATGCAGGAAAAACGAGGGCGCAACACCATCTCGCTCGCGGTGCAGAACTCCTCCGTTGCACAAGAAAAACTCAGCAACGGAGAAGACTGCTATATATTGTGATGTTCCGTGCTGTAGTCACGGCCGAAATGTTAGGACGTACCGTTTGAATACGCATGAGTAGGACTGTTCGACTTTGAAGTGGCGCTGTGCACACCGATCGGTATATGGCAAGCCGTTTCAGTATTTAATGCCCTTGGCTCTACTCGTAATTTAGTTTTGACTAGTCAAAATTCCAATTCCAGATATCTATTTTGCAGTTTTGACTCATCGTAACTGGAATTAAAATATCTACAGCGAAATTATGACTAGTAATAATATACATTCGAGATATCTACTACTATGCTATTTTAACCAGACCGGTTTCTTGTATAAAAACAATACTGGATGCGCGCGCATTCAGGGGGCAAAACCGCTAAGGAGTCTTATGCCGGAAAAACACTTAACGTGGCTTAATGTACTAAGACAGTGATATTAACAGACCAAACTCCGTAAACATCATACTAATAAACAATACTGTGTACAGAAAAGCAGTTGTGCCCAGAATATGGACGCAATTCGTTTAATTACACGTTGTGTTTTCCTCCCGTAGAAAACCGTCATAAAGAAAAAGCTTATAACGTCGCTTAATGTAGCCTACTAAGTGATATCCAAAGATCTAATTCTGCGCACACCAATTTTTCTGTATAGTATGCTTTATTAGTATAGTGTTTACTAAGTTTGGTCTTTTAATGTCACTGTCTTAGTACATTAAGCCACGTTAAGCGCTTTCTTTGTTGCGCTCATATTATGGGCTCATCTGCTTTTCTGTACATAGTATGCTTTATTGGTATGGTGTTTACTAAGTTTGGTTTGTTAATAACACTGTCTTAGTAAATTGAGCCACGTTAAGCTTTTCCGCGTTAACTTCCCGAGTTCTGCATGCACCTCACGGAAGGTTACAGTCATTTATGCTGAGAAAAGAAGTGGATGCAAATCTCTGCAGGTAGCCTACAACATCTGTTCTGCCTTAATATTTATCACCATTAATGAACCCCACAAAGAATATTATATTGTTTTTAAACAGTACTTGGAGGTGCATGCAATTCTTGGCATGTGGACGTAACACCTGTAGAAGATCGTAACGTTAATCAACCATTGTAATTAGCGTAGATTTCACATTGTTTGTAAATTGTTGTTGACTTTCAGAGTCGGATCGTTTGTTTCATTTGCATATTAATATAACATTATGTAAAACATTAGCTGACTAGCAGGCTAAGTAATGTTAGTCATGGGGTCTCGAATGAAATTGTCCAACTTGCTAATCATAAAAACCTGACATACCCTATGAATTTATGAACTTGCCTGGTTTTGTTGGTTGTTGAGCCTTTCTATCCTAAATGTTTGCAAGGCTACGCCACATTTGAAAGAAATTTGATACTGTAAACATACTGTACAAGACATGAGACGTGTGACAGCTAGCTAGGTGTGTGACATTGAGGAAATGGTTAGCAGTTACTTTGGAAGCCTAGGTAGCGCGAACTCGGCCGATTATATTAAGAAATTAACTCACAGTAATGGTGAGACAATTGCTTTCTGCCCCCACGTTGCACAGAAACCCATCTATGCTGAGTCCCAGTCAGTGTTGCCAAGTCTGCGGTTTTCCCGCAGAATTGGGCTACTTTTACACTGTTGCCGCGGGTTGTTTTTCATGTCCGCAGGTTGAATCGACCCAAAATAACGTGATATTTAGTCCCTGGAATGCGAATTTTACCAGGGGAGTACCACCAGAAAAAGCTAATTTTAACCCCCGGAACACAATGTTTTTACTGTGGGACCCTCCTGAAATGCGATTGGGCTAGTTTTGGGCTAGTTTTGGACTAGTTTTGAGTAGCAATTGGGCAGGTCTTGTTGTGAAAACCTGGCAACCCTGGTCCCAGTATAACGTATAAATAATGTAAGTAGTTTGTTCACACTGAAAACTCCCAAAAGAAAAAGTGCACTTTAAATACCCAGATGATGCACTAAATTAACGGGAAAAAACTTTAAAAAAGTGTGGAATGTTGGACAATGCACTCAGCTTTTATTACGTAGCAGCTATATTCTTCCATAGACTTCCATTTTAAGCTTGGAAGCTGCAGTCCCTATTCATAAAAGTTGTGTTCATTTGTGAAGATTATCACAAGTAAACGTGTAAGAGCTTTTGTTAGTCACAAACCTTTTCTGCAATAATCCAAAAGCTAATGGAAAAATACTATTGGGTTTTTGTCGAGGGAACCAGGGTGATGCAAACTTCCAGGTTGACCTACAAAAATATGTCATCCCTGCACCAATCTATAGTAAACCACAATGATCCAGCCATCCAATCAATTCCCAATTTTAAAAAAAAATCAAGAAAAGACTCTTGCAGCTTCCTTTTCATGCTGACTTTTGTAAATTGCCATAATTAAGGAATAATTAGGAATATCCCGAAAATTTGACTCAAATCAACTTATTTATACTTGATTACACATTATATGAAATAAAAGACATTTCTGAAAATAAGTAAACCTACAGAAAACAGTTTGCTCCATTTCCTTGCCTCAGCCTCTGGCCCTTTTGCCCGGTGTTTATTGATGTGTGGGCTTTATTTGAACCACAATTAGACATGTTTATAGAGGTGGGATGTCTTTATGTGCGGCATGTTCCTGTCTCTGTTTATTTGAACTTGCCATCTTTATTTATCCTCACAACAAACTCCTCCAACACAGATGGAGGGCTGTTGTGTTCGTGACGTCACGGTGAGCGCGCAGCTCGTGGTTTTACAGCTGAACGCTTCAGAGAGCGTTTCATCAATGAGCTGCTCTCTATCTGACAAGGAATCTATTCAGAAACTTTAACCTGTATTTGTCAGAAGAATTCAGCTTTGATTAATTAAACATGCATACGCCAAAATAGCGACTCTAATTGAAGATCATGAGGGCCATTTTGTTAAACAGTGATAACAAATAGGGTGGTGGGGAACAAAAGTTAAATATGACCAGAATAGTTAGCATAGTTTTAGTGACAATGACATAAAATATAAACCAAGTATGAAAAATGTCCAGAGTTTTCATGTTATTAGATTTTTAACAAAAATTAAAAATTTGTACCACTACCAAGGGGGCGTAAAATGCCCCCAGTCTGACAAAGCAAGTTGCTTTATACATTTACAGCAAAATCAGAGTACAGGCAGTTTTAGCTTAAAATTAAAAAGAATATAATCAATAATTATGATTTACAAAATCATCATATCTTATTTGAAAAATATTGTTAGCTGATGCTAACTGGCTAGCTAACTACTGTAGCTACCTGATGCTAACTTGAGGTAATTTTTAAATATAAAGTCCAAATATTTTTATTCAACCACCTAGTTAGATTAAGTTTGATTGAAAAACAAAGGATTTGATGTACAGAACAGACTACAGTATTTATGATAGTGGGAAGGGGGCGTTTAACCCCATGTTTGATAATTTGTTTTGTCAAAAATATAATTATATTTAACACGTACTCCCTATCTACAGGCCTTACTATTTTCATATCATATATAACTGTGATGTTCTACAAAACAACAAGCTTTAAAACACTTTTTTTCTTACTGCTGAAAATTAGATAATTTACAGTGAAATCCGTTTTCTTTCAGGTACGTCACCAGTGTAAGCTTCACTGTAAATATTTCTACATCACTCTTGTCAATGTAGTCCATAGTTGCAACAAAAATGTATCTTGACTTTATCTAGTGGTTATTTTGGGAAAAACAGTGGGGGCATTTTACCCCAAGGGGGCGTTTTCCCCCACTCGACCCTTACCTAACCTACTACAATTATTTATTTATTTTTGTCTAATTTAATATTTATATAACAGAAATATTTAAATCTATTTGCATTAAATGTTTTAGGTTTTTTGGTTCAAAAATAAGATTCATTTTCTTTATGCAAAATATATTTTGCTTTTTCTCTCTCTCTTTTTTATGTTTTTATTTATGTTTGGTTTTAAATATAGCCATTCAGGCAGTTGATTCTGGGTTCTAGAATGAGTTTAGCATGTGACAATGACAGTGTAACAATAAATAAGCAAATGACATGAAATGTTAAAATGGGACTGAAAGTCTAAATCATAATGCAGCGTCCTTTATCCACCAGCAGATGTCTCTCATGTCTCAATTTACTGTTTCTCCTTCACTCAATTATGTGGTACTTACTTACTGTACTTTTATTCCTTCTTTTTGGTGAGAACAACTACACCAAAAGAAGTCATATAGTTGACACTTCCCATAAGAGTATAAAATGAACTTTGGTGCTTTGTGTGAACCAATCTGTTCTAATTATACAATTCACAAAATACAAAATTCTTCATTGCTAGGCAATTAAACAGAGTGAAAATGCAAAACAAAACAAAATCTTAATGTTTTAATCTATGCACACTTTGTACAGATATGCATATTTTTGTATAATTCAATCAAATTTGTAGATGACTGAAATGTTTTATCTAAAGTTTCAGTTGTCATGAAACTAAATCCAGAGTTTAAAAATGTATAAATATTTAAATTTAGTGTTATTTATCTGTATAATACCTTTACCAACAGTAAACAGAAGACATTTTTAAAATTTTGATTTGACATTTAATATTTCTTAAGGTTTTTTAAGGTTTATTAGCTGACAAGCTGTTTGCTCTCTTTTATTAGAAAACTCAAACTCTTAAAATATTCCTAAGATGCTGATTTTTGAGAAGAGTTCCATTGATGCTACACGCATGTCTCCGTAATGTAGTGGCCTCTTTGATGTTTGTAATGGGAAGGTAATTGATGGTAGCTGTCTAGTGTGTACAGATAAGGACAGTTAAGTTTTACAATGCCAAAGCTGCACTGGGACAAACAATTACATGAGGTCAATGTGGTAATGGATCTGTGTCTTTAGAGAAAAGGTCAGACAGGAAGGTCCAGGTCTAAAAATAGATCCTCTGAAAAAGTGGAAATGTCTTGTTTTCTGTTCCTGCTTAAATGTTGACACTTAAAGGGTTAGTTCACCCAAAAATGAAAATTCTGTCATTAATTACTCACCCTCTTGTCGTTCCAAACCCGTAAGACTTTTGCTCATCTCCGGAAACAAAAATGAAGATCTTTTTGATGAAATCTGAGAGCTTGGATGGATTACTTTAATGATGTCTTTACTACCTTTCTGGGGCTTGAAAGTGGTAGTTGCGTAGGCTGTCAATGGAGGGACAGAAAGCTCTCAGATTTCATTAAAAAGATCTTCATTTGTGTTCCGAAGATGAACGAAAGTCTCACAGGTTTGGAACGACATGAGGGTGAGTAATTATTGACAGAATTGTAATTTTTAGGTGAACTGACCCTTTATAATGTTGTGGATTTTAATGTGCATTGTTTTTTGTTTGTCCGAAATAATTTTATGATTATGAACAACATTCAGGGCAAAAGTATCAAAAAGATGACTAAAAACAGTACATTTAAAAGGAAACACCAGCAGTGGGTGCACCAGAACAAAACACAAATGAACAGTGTATCTCACTCAAGCACTTCATCTGTGACGCTTTTTCCTTTCCTTGTTTGGCTACTTTTCGAGAGAGGAAATAGCAAAACGGCTTTCTTAGAGTGCAGATCGTGTTTCAACAGCTTTCATCATTTCATTACAGATACCTTTGCTTTTAATGTTTTTGATCTGAGAAAAAACAATGTCACAATTAAAAAATTAATAACAAAAAAGTATCTATTTATGAAAACAGCTGTTAGATATTTTTAGGGTTTGAGAGATGTAACCTTTGCACCATATCATGAATATTGTATGGTTTATTTTTAATTGGGCTTAATTTAATTTATTAAAAAAAAAATGTTTTACTTAAATGTTGTGAAATAATACTAAACGTTCAACAAACATTTATGCACACCATTTTAATGATTTCTAATAATATTTTGATGTATAGAGATTTTATAGAGATAAAAGTAAATAAAAATAATAATTATATTATTTAATATTATTTATCTGTAATACTTTTACCAGCAGTAAAATGTTTATTACCAGACAAGCATGTGGTCTGTGATCTCTTAGCTTTATCAAATTCTGAACGTTGTATGATTATAGAATAGTTTAATAGTTTTCCAGTTTTTTTACTTACATTTTTTTTTACAATTATTACATGCATACTATTGTCAGCAGTAATTACTTAAAGTTCATAATTCATGAACACTATTTCAGTGGTTTGTAATAAAACAGTTGAATGTATTTTTATATTAAATATTGGAGGAGAGATTGAGAACAATCTCATTCATATTGCAGAAATGAAGCACCTGTTCAGATGTACTGATGGTTGGTGATTTAACAGAGTCCCGAAATCTTTCCACAGGCCTGATGGTCCCTGTGTGCTTGTATAAGTGTCCTGTGTTTGTGTGCTCATCCAGTCCTTCTGTGTCAGCTGCCATAAAACACCAGGAGCCTCTCCTACCGCAAGCTCCTAGAGGTGAAAGGTCACCTGGCAGGTGCAGAAGAAGGTCAAGTGCTGGTCTGGCACAAGAAGTTACCAAGTAAGTCTTGTAGGGCTAATTTTATAGGAGTCCTTCTGTGTTATGTCAGTTTAAGTGGATCTGGAAAAAGGTTTTTTTTTTTTACATTTTCAAATCTAAATATAAATTACTTTCAGTGATTCTGACAGGGATTTGGCCCTTCATCTCACGGGCCACGACTTCCTTCTGTGCCTAGTGCTGGAGGCGGTTGTTCTCGGCTCAAGAGCAATATAACTTTCTTGACCCTTTCATATGAATTCTTGTGATTGGGAGCTCTGCTGTCACAACACCAACTAAAGGGCATTAAGTGCAAGTCTGAAAGGATTTGGCATTGGGTTTGGGAGTATAAGAGATGGAGAAAATGCTTTTCCATGGATTTGCTTGGAAATTGCTTTGAAACACCCAACATTTTATATCACCACATTTTCCTCCCCATTTCATGTCAAATTTTGACCATCTACATGTATGAGTTTTTTGAAATGTTATGTTTAAATAAGCAAATGTGGCTTTATCTAATTAAATATGAACAAATTTGAATACATTTTCAGAACAGAATGCTGGAAATTGGAAATGCTGGTTAAAAATTCTTGTTTCATGTTGTTCACTAGGCCCGGTTTCAAAGACAGGGCTTAGATTAAGCCAGGATTATACCTTAGTTCATTTAAGTGGCTTTCATAAACATGCCTTAAGGTTGGGACACACCAAACCAGTGTTGCCAGACGTACAATAATTATTGTATTTTTACGATAATTTTGACCTCTGTACGATGTGCGATCAATAATGAAATAAAATCCCATAATGTACGATAATTTCAGTGACACTTCAAATTAATGTCGTTGTAATCATAGGTCTTATATACTCATTGATCAAGCTGTGGATCCTTAAGTCATGATTGTAAGTAGAACATGAACGTTGTGTTATTAGGCATGTCTTCAATCTCATCCCACCTTAAAGGGATAGTTCACCAAAAAATGAAAATTCTGTCATCATTTACTCACCCCCAAGTTGTTCCAAATCTGTATACATTTCTTTGTTCTGTTGAACACAAAGGAAGATATTTTGAAGAAAGTTTGTAACCAGGCTGCTTTGGGGCACCATGGACTTCCATAGTAGGAAATAAACTACTATGGAAGTCAATGGTGCCCCAAAACTGTTCAGTTTCTCACATTCTTCAATATATCTTCCTTTGTGTTCAACAGAACAAAGAAATGTATACAGGTTTGGAACAACCTGAGGGTTAGTAAATGATGACAGAATTTTTATTTTTGGGTGAACTATCCCTTTAAGTCTTCTCGGCCAATCATCATGGAGAATGACTCTCTGTCACGAGCACATGTTAATGTCTTTTTTTACAGTCTATGGTCACGAGCACAAGTTAACGTTCCTGCCGCGGTTTTCCACTAAGGTACTAGATATTTATATATTGTGGTTATGTGCAGGTCATGTCAAAAAGTTGTTGGCCTAGGTAAATATCTGTATTCTGTATGTTTAGCTCGTCAAGTCACCTTTATTATAGCGCTTTTTACAATGCAGATTGTGTCAAAGTAGCTTTACAGAGATAGAAGGGACGTAATTTTGGCTGTACTGCAGCCAAAGACTATAGAATAACACAAGACGCGTCACTCGTATTATTTTGAATGGGAGAAAGTGCAACGCGCAATATGGCGGAATAAGCCCCGCCTTCTAAATAAGAGCCAATCGCAGACTGGTAAAGTCATCGCGTCACTGCAGCAGCCTTTAGAAGCACCGGTTTCTATAGAAACAGTCAGACGCGCGCCTCCGAAATGAGGCACAAGAGACGCGCATTTAGGTCTGCGCATGCGCATTAGCTTGATCCAGCCATAAAAAATACATTTTTTTTGTCATGATTCGAGCGTTTGGAAAAAAAATAATGAGACAGTTGTTGTCAGATTTAATTGGTGATTTCAAATATGAAATTTAATCGAAAGCTTGGCAAATAGCTTTGGAGAATTTGATGTTTCCCCATTCAATAGAGCAGTGTTTCCCAACCACATTCCTGGAGGCCCAACAACACTGCACATTTTGCATGTCTCCTCAATTAAACACACCTGGTTAGGGTTATCAGCTCATTAGGTTAGGGTTATCAGCTCATTAGTAGTGACTCAAAGATCTAAAATGGGTGTGTCAGACAAAGGAGACATGCTAAATGTGCAGTGTTGGTGGGCCTCCAGGAATGTGGTTGGGAAAAACTGCAATAGAGGGTATGCATCGACGTCACTTTCCCGCCGAAAACGCACTCCCTCAGCTGGACTGAGTGGCAAAAGAACCTGCTGCATGACTGGATTTATTAGGGGAAACTGCGAAAACACGAGTAAAACTAACGAATTACACTAAAGGTTGGAATTGAATGTGTTCATTACAACTTGTCAAATAAACCTAATCTATGAATATTGACATGCAGCCAGGAATCGTGTTTCCTGACATTTATATGTGCCTGATTTCGACGACGGGGAAATACATAAAGCAAATCTGCCTGTGAATATTTTATATAGCCTAACTACAATATAGGTAGGTTTAAATCCACGTAATATCAATGTTATATCGTCATATTGTCCAGCCCTAAAACATAGATAGTTTTATAGTATAGTTTAGTATAGTACTAAAATTATGCAGAATGTAAGATCTAAAATATTTAATTGATGAGTTGTCAACATAATATATAACAATACAATATATACGGTATTTATTAAACAATTTGACACAAAATTGTAACTGCAAATCCATGTTTCTCTGCTGGAGTCGAGCTGTTTCTGTGAATTGCACCGATCCATTTGCTTTTTTCTGTTGCTTTCTGCATTTTTAAAAAATATGTACCTCAGGGTTTGTGTCAAAGCTATTTGTACAGTCAGTCACAAAGCTCTTTTCCGTTTTGGATGTGTTTTGTGTGTTTTTCGCGACATTCACGCTGAAAACCAATGCTGTCGCTCAGTCTTTTGCCACTCAGTGGGCGTAACCGCCTTCATAACGGTCGACGGTGACGTCACGTGCATACCCTCTATATAGAGGCGTTTCAAAGATGGCCGCCGAGTGAAATGACTTGTCTTAAAGGGACTTTGACTGCAGCTCTAGAAGAAAATAGTGTGATGTCCAGCTTAAGTAAGTTCAGTATTGATTCATTCTGTTGTAAAAATGACAGTTCTCCTGTAGCTCAGTGGTTAGAGCATGGCACTAGCAATGCCAAGGTCATGGGTTTGATCCCAGGGATTGCACATACTCAGATACAAATGTATAGTATAATGCAATGTAAGTCGCTTTGGATAAAAGCGTCTGCCAAATGCATAAATGTAAATGTAAAAATCATTAGTTTATATCATTTATCTATACTAAAACTCATATATGATAATTTTCTTCCAAATACGATAATTTTGAGCTTCTGATACTTGGACATTTCCAATCTGGCAACACTTCACCAAACCTACGCAAAAGAACTAGCACTGATAAAAGCTGACTGTGTTGTCGCCTCGCCTGCATGTATGAGAGTGCTGTCTGAGACAAACTAAACAATCTATTTACACTGAATTTTTTTTTTTCAAAGACGGTTAATGTAATTTTAGGCAGTTTTTTATCATGCTGGTGTTATTTAAATAACTTTTAGTGGTTTTAGATATTTGATGCTATAAAAAGGCAGGTTTTGACTGCATGATTGACAGCTGAGATTGACAGCTTCTCTGATTGAAGTAGCCTGTAGCTCAGTGGTTAGAGCATGGCACTAGCAATGCCAAGGTCATGGGTTCGATCCCAGGGATTGCACATACTCAGATACAAATGTATAGTATAATGCAATGTAAGTCGCTTTGGATAAAAGCGTCTGCCAAATGCATAAATGTAAATGTAAATGTAAGTAGTCACTGAGGCACTTTTTTTTTTGGATCTTCGCAAGGTGATTGGAGCCTTAACTTTATTTCTACATTTCCATAACTGTTTATTTCACACCGACATAATGAGTTGTTCTGATTTTGGGCAGGACCTTGATATCGCAGCTCCACTTCGTGCTCACTACTGCGCAGACTCGAGACTCAAGATGTCAGCGCCATATTGGCACACTAAAGGTGCGTCGTCCATCTTTTTTTTACAGTCTATGTGCAGAACACACCGGGAAAACTTAGTCGGCTGACGCTTAAAAACGGTCCGACGTTGCTCGACGGACGATCGTCAGCTTGGTGTGTCCCGGGCTTTAGAAAAAACTACATCTTGAGAGAAAACAATGGCACTGATATATTTTAAGATATGTCAGCGCAAGTTACTTTCAGTTAAAATAGCTCAAACATCCATTTTAGTCTGGAACTAGGCTTAAGCCTTATCTGTGAAACCAGGGGGTTAGAGTTAAAGGTTTTGACAGAGGTTATTTTGGAGATCTCTTTTTATCACTCCATAAATCATAAAATACTGTCAACAACTATTAAAAAACATGTTTTTAGGGGAAAAAAAAATGTAATAGCCTAGAAACCAGGCAAATGATATAGTAACAAACCCCTCAGTAAAAACCTTCAGAAAAATAGATAGAGAAATAAAACTGGAAAGTTTGGTGTAAGTGGAGATTTATGGCTCAGTGCAGGTTTTAAGGATATGTACTGTAATTGAAATACACAAATAAATCAAATGAAATCAAATAAACGCTCAAATGTATATTTTGGATGTTTTCTTTCCACCAGTCTGAAAGCACACTTGGGAAGCAAAATAAACCAAAATCTCAAAATTGAACAGTGAATGAAAAAAACAAACAAAAAAACAATGGTTTTGCTTGTAAAAATCTGCCCTAAAGTCTTATTTTAACATATAATTGTGCCTGGATAGCCAACACTGTCCAAGTCTAGTAGCGACTTTTATTGGACGAGCTCGCAGGTCCTCGCAGCCAATGGAAGTGAACGGTGCTGTTCCTCTCCTAGCAACAGGACTCCTTAGTAGTGCTAACTGTGAGCTTACTGTGAACTATTACATCACAAATAAAAAGAACTTAACACTCCCAAACAATGTAGTTGCTGCAAACCCCCCTTTAATTCCCATTCTCCTTTCATTCCCAACTTCCCTGTCGATTTAGTGAATGCTTTCCAGGACTAGGCTCAGCAACATGGAAACCAGCTGTGTCGGAACAGACGCTGGGGCAAAATCAGTTTTGATTCATCTACTGTCGATGAACAGGTTTAGTTGACGTACAAATTCGAAATTCTCCCTCTTCGGGCCTCTCCAACATATGGCGAAGCTTTGAAGCGCACACAGGGCTGCTCTGTCTCCTGTTACACGTGGCCCCGCTCAGGTTGCTATGTTTAGCTTGGGAGAGGTGTCACCTAGTCTCCATCAGCACCAGCCAAATCTCCACAAACATTGGGCACAGTTGAGCTGGCTTACCACGTCCAGCCCAGCTGCTGATTCAGAGCCGCGGCAGACCGCCGTGGCATCCCGACATCCCGTCTGAAGTGCAGACAGGTACCACGGACGTCATTATGCCTGTGTGCATTACCTGCTACTTTCCAGAAATAACACTGGCGAGTGCCCCGTTGCAAGCATTATTTGTCACTTTTAGGTTCAGCCAAATGAGTCCAGACATTCGGGACATTGCTAGCTCGCAGACGAGCGTGAGAAAGACAAACAAGAGCCTGTTCTCCTGATACCAGCTCCGTCCTCTTTTCTGGACCGTTGGCATGACATCTCAAACAAACAGCCGAAAGGGACGTCTCTTTGCTATTTACACTTTTTCAAAAGCACATTAATCTTCTGTAAGCCTTTCCCATGTATTAGGCATCTCATGTTTATTGGGCTGGCTGCAGATTTTTTATTTTTTTTTATTAATTGTAAATATTTACAGAGGACTTCTGGCAAATGGAGGTATAGTTAGCACCTCTTTAACACGCAGTATGAGGATGTAACGTGGTGCCAAAAATACCCCCAGCCACTTTCAGCCTCTTATAGCACATTACTTTGAACAAAATCAACACTTACGCTGTCTGTCAGTTTTTGGCATATTCTATTTCTCCTCCAGAATGTGCGACACAATGATGGATACAAACATATATCTGATAAAGTGTTTGAGGACATGCAGGACCACAGTGATAACTAAGATTAGGTCCACATTAAGCTGGAAAAATCTGAAAACTTTTTCTCTGTTTTGGCCTTTTGTCTACAATGAGACAGAATTTTTGTCTAGCTAAAACTGAGCTTTTTGATGACGCTTCCCTAAGTGGATACATTTGAAAATACTGTTTTCGCATTGTAGTGTGGACTGTGAAAATAGGTATTCGAAAACGATGATGCATGTTTAGTCATGTGGCGCATATTGTACCCACATATCTATAGTTGTACCTTCATTCATTGTTGTCACTGCTATTCATTTTCATAGTGTTGCTAAACGATAAATACAGATCATTACATGTGATTCAGAGAACGAATGTACGCAGAAAAAAATTTGCGTACACCTCTCTTCCAGAAGTCCAATGAAAGGCTGCGTCCGAAATCGCATACTGTCTTGCGTAGGTACTTATTTTGAATAAGTAATTACTTCACAACTGCTAAAAAAGTAGTTCTATATAGTATGAATGTGTGTGGTATGAATGTAATTGGAAGTACTACATCCGCCATGCAGTCATTATTATGTGGCCTACAAGCGTCAGTTGCGTCGCTTCACTGCCATTCAAAATTCTTCTCCTGTGGCCTCATTGGATAGTAAAGTGTCCATCACATGCACACTTCAGAATCTCTCCGGAAGTAGTAGGTCATCCAGGTACTTTTTGCTTACTCTTTTATGAGTACTGTGAATTCGGACATACTTCTTTTGTCACATACATACTATAAATTGCAAATGATCTCGAAATTGTGCGCTGCTGAATAGCTTTAGACCTCTGCCTTGTAAACGCCGCCTAATTAATGTCATTAACATAAAAGAGCACCAGTCAGCTTCCAAATGCTTTACTTGACAATGGCGAGCAGCAAGAATTGCTTAAATTTCCAAATACCTTCAGTACTCAAACTCTCTGCCACAAGTTAAAAATGCGTACATCTGCTTAGACTCTGACATGGCGCTAAGCACTTTTCCATGTCAAGGACCGTTTTTATAAATATGAACTTAGGCGTGGATTTTAACGTACGCACAGATTTGATCTTAGAGTGTGCGTACGCTAAAATCCACGCCAAAGTTCATATTTATTAAAAGTTCATGCACTTTTTATAAATGAGGCCCGATGACAGTTGCCTTTTAGACCATGCATGGAATAGCGAATTTAAGTGTGTCTTGGACCCAAGTGGTGAGATATTTTGCTAATAAAATGATTGTGCCAGAAGAATAGCATGAGGACTTTATTACGTTTGGCCTCTCGCTATCATCTCAGTGAGCTTTTATTCGATTTTACGCATGCACAGATTTAAGCATTTTCAGTGTGAACAAGCAACTTTTGGTAAATGCTAGCATGGACAGAGAGTGTATTGAAATGAAAACGGCATTTTCAGATATATCCGGATGAAAGTGCATGTAGCATAACTTCCATCTTTCGACAAATTGTTATGAGCAACACATAGGAAACATAATTATTTCCCCTTCTCAGCGAACGTGAAGATGGATGTTTCCTATGAGTCGCTGCTCCTTGGTGCTCAGCCGTGGCGGCGCCTGGTTCTGTCCCGCTGCCGGGACAGTGAAGATATTGTCATTTCCTCACTGACTGAGCTCCGTCTTCCCCACCCTACTGTAGCAAATGACACCCTCACTTCATAAAAGACACATTTGTTGTAACCCTCATGGCGTGGTCTGCTATTGGTCTGCGTATTTCCGTTGTGATTCTGCTTATATTCTGATTCCCAGCAATACAAAGGCTTTTGAATTGAGCAGGTGAAGGAAAACAGATTAAATTTTGTTTTTTATGAATGTGACAGTGGGGACAGTGTGCAGTGCTAGAGTGATTTATAAATATTATCTGCTGTGAGAAAGCAGGTGGTGGTATGCTGGTGTTCCTACTTAGGCTTCTTAACTAGCTTAACAAGCAAGCCATTTTTCAAGCCATTTAACCATTTTATTGATGTTTAACAACATGGTTTGCTGGTTCACTAGACCAGCTGGTTTAAAGAGGTATTTTCAACAGGGTTAGCACAGGTCTGGTACAGGGTGTCAATGACATCCATGAGACATAAAAGAAAAAAAAAAAAAATCATTCAAAAATGTTGTTTAAAACACATGTGCCATAAAGAACATAGGTTCTTAGAAATGCACTCTTTCTGTTCATTCTGTTCTGGTTTCATATAATTAAAAATATAATTTAGTTCATTCATATAGTTTAAAATTTTGGTCTAACCACCAAGTATTTGATTATTTATCATGATTGTTTTCAAAAATGTTTTTTAAAATAATTTTCTAAGTACTTTATTTTTTATTTTTACAAATAGTGTGAATTATTAATTAATACATTTTTGGAGAGTCGCACCAGATGACAGCTTGCTTTGTCATAAAAAGGTAAAATTATCTGATATTTGACTTATAACTCTGTCATTATCAAGGTTAATGAGGGTGGGCTGGGGTCCTCAGTATGACATCATTTCCTGTTTTTGTTTTTTTAAATATAATATAAAGATTATTATAAATGTAAATATTTATTATTATAAATATTTGCCAAACTACTTAATTTTTTTCTGCCCTGAATTTCATTTTTTAGTGAGGTTTTAATATTCATTATGAGATTGTATCACCTTGACATTTTTTTTTGCCTTATACCAAAATAATATTTTTTAATGGATGCTCTACATAGTGTATTCAACTCAACTGTATGTAAAAATAACATTTTTAATGTTTAAAATAAATAAATAAATAAATTAATAAATATGGGGAAAAAACATTACAAAGCCATTGGATAAACAGATAAATCTGCAGCCTTGTGCTGGCATTCACATGGGGTCATGTGATTCCGAATGAACTGTGGATAAAATCGCAGTCATAATGTTTATATAACTGTCCATTTCCGCCAGTGTCCTTGACTGTCATCTGTAAGGTGAGCATGAGCGTGTATCTGTTGTAACAACACCTGCATCTGAGGCCTCTGCTTCTCCGGCGTTCACACTAATATCTCCGGCACTCCCTTTATCAGCTCTTGCTGCCAACTTCCGAGTTTTAGGAAAACACCAAATTGCCTGCCCTGATCCCCTAATTCCAGCGGCTTACTGAAGCAGCAAGCAGGCCACGTCTGGGGGGTGGGATTGAGCCTGCACAGTGTTCGAGTGGGGATGGAATCTGTGCCATATGAGTGTGCGCCAGCTTCCGATGGCATTAATGCAGCAAATTGACCCTTTTGCTCAGCACTGCCAACTCTGAGCCTGAGAGAGAGGAGACTGATAGCTGACATGTGTGCTCACTCCGGCATTGTGATACAGGCCGACACAGTCTGCTGGCTAGACTTTCGGTTGCCACATGAATGGGTGTACTGTGGCCCTAAGCAAAGCTCCCAATCTGACATGGCAAAGCTGGAAGGGAACACTTTTTGATGGCCTCTTGGCAATGCAGAGTGGGCCATTGAACAACATTATACACAATAAATGAAAGAGGGATTATGTAACTCTAAGAAAGGGTTGACAAAAATATCCTCCCAGACCAAAAAAGTATTTTCTACGTGACATGTTGTTTAACTGTTCAAGCAGACGTTTGCTATTTTCAGAAATCATGAAACTGTAAGATTATTTCTTCAAACTTTGGGCACTTTTATGAAAACAAACTCTCTTGAAGCACTTTCCACATTTCATAGTTTATTTAATTTGTCCACTAACGGCGTCTTTGGACATACCAGTATTACACGCCCTTTTTGTTTTTCTGAAAGTCATGAACATTTTCACCACATTGTTATTTCCTTCACATTTCATTGGTGGAACTTAGATTTTAAAGATAAAGTTCCTGCTAAGATTAATTTCATAGTTAGCATTTTTTGTATTGTAAATGTTCTAATGTTTAGAGGGTAAAAAATGTTTGTTGTGATGATGTTACAACTGAGTGACTGTATTTTCATAATTATTATTTTCACAATTGTTTATAATATTTTTGGGAAAAAATGTAATTTTCATATGAATGTTACAACAGTTTTATGATTATTTAAAATTTTTATTTAGTTTATCATACTTTAAGTGTAATTAAAATTTTACACACAACTATGACTGTATTTATTTGACTGTATTATTATTTTCATAAATATTCCTAATTATTTATATAAATAAATTTCACACAAATATTTAAATGGTTTTATCATAATTTCACTTGCATTAGAATAACACAAGACGCGCCTCTCGTAATGTTTTGAATGGGAGAAAGTGCCCCTGACAGCAACATAGTGTCGGGCCAGATCCGGCCCACATCTGGTCCGCGTGTAAACCACATGCACCAGATGTGGGCCGGATCTGGGCCACACTATGTTGCTGTCTGGGGCAGCGCGCAATATGACGGAATAAGTCCCGTCTTCTAAATAAGAGCCAATCGCCGATTGGTAAAGTCATCGCGTCACTGCAGCGGCCGTTAGAAGCTCCGGTTCCTATAGAAACAGTCAGATGCGCGCCTCTGAAATGAGACACAAGAGAAGCACACATAGGACTGCGTATGCGCATTAGCTTGATCCAGCCTGAAAAATACAGTTTTTTGTCATTGTCGATTTGAGCGTTTAGAAACAAAATAAATGAGACATTTGAAATCACCAATGAAATCTGACATCAACTATGAAATTTAATCGAAAGCTTGGCAAACAGTTTTGGAGAATTTGATGTTCCCCATTCAAAGAGATAGGAGCTGCACTTGCATGCCCGAGAGGCGTTTCAAAGATGGCCGCCGAGTGAAATGACTTGTCTTAAAGGGGACATTGGATGCAAAATTCACTTTTACATGGTGTTTGGACATAAATGTGCGTTGGCAGTGTGTCTACACAACCACCCTATAATGATAAAAATCTCCCCAGTGCTTTTTTTTTAATCCCCACAAATCATAAGCACTTTGTCATATCAAGCCATTCACAGATTCTTGGCAAAGTGACGTAAATTTGCACAGGCCCCTCCCACGACTCTTGACGGACACTGCCGTTTTAACACAGACCCACCCTGACTGAGCTGTAAACCGTCCGCCATCTGACCAGACCACGAACCGTTGCCATGACAATGAGGCAAGTCCTTTGCAAAGACTGCTGTTTGATCGCGCCGGCGCCTCACGCACACAATAAATCACTGCAAACGTGACATCGCAGCTTGTTCATTATCAAAATAATACAGTCGAACAAACATATATGTCATCATTTCTATTTAGAACCTTCTCACTGTAATTCATAACTGCATGTTTATAATGAACAATGCATTAAGGTGATTGTCTTATTACAAACTGTGTACATTTTATGTAAAGATAACATGGTAACACTACAATAAAGTTTATAAAGGTGTTAGTTAATGACTAACAAGTAATTTTCAAATGTATTTTAATAATTTGAGCATTTATAACTGCATAAATAAGAATGGTGAGTTCAATGCAATACCTACCAAATAGTGTTTACAGCCCGCCCACGGAAGATAGGGGTGGGGTGAACAGTAGCTCATTATCATTTAAAGGGACATGCACCGAAACGGCTCGCTGTGAACAGAGCTGTTTTTGACATAGTAAAAAGGGTGTTTTTTCACACAACCTTTAATTTTAATCAAAGTATGTTATAGACTTTTCATGAAGACCCTCAAGAATCATACTAACTTGTGGAAAATTGGCATCCAATGTCCCCTTTAAAGGGACTTTGCTTTAGATGATCATACTTTAAATGTAACTATAAAATTATATAATTTAAATACAATTAAAAGTTAATTATTAATAATTTTATGATGTATTTTCATATTTTAGTAAGGAAAGTGGCCTGGAACGAGGTTAAAACAATAAAATCTACATATAAAGGGCAACAAAAATGAGCAATAGTATTAAGTTTCCAAACTATTCTAATGTGATCTTTACGCAACAAAACAAAACAAAAAAAACAGTTTAACATTAAATAACATCTGTTATATACTGGGACATGTGCACATAGTTGAAGAAACTCATAACTATGTAATTATAATGCCTGCAAGTCCTGTCAAAACTGTGTGATAAACAGGCACCCTTGTTTCATTAATTCCTTCACAGTTCAATGAAGTAATGTTCATGAGCATGCATATTACAAGAAACACCAGTGAGCCATTAAATCCATTAATAATACATGCACCGAGACTACGTGACCTGAAATGTTGAAAGACCGTGATGTTACATATGATATGAATTACATGAAGTAAATTCATATTGTAATTAAGTATACAGTTGATACCAGACACGTTGCGTTTCTGAGAGAAGTGACACGCAGAGAGATGGTTGGCCACAGGCAGAGCAGCTTTGCCCTCCCTGGCTGCCCTTGTGATTGGCTGCTTCCTCAGCCAATGTGCCTGCTGCAGACTCACCTCTAATCAGGCTCTTCCTGTAGACAGACTCCAACAGCGCTTCTGTTTCCTTTTATCTTTCCTCCCCTCCATGTTCAACAGATCGGATTGCACAGCAAAAACGGCGGTTAACTCTCCCCTTTCCTCCTGCAGCCGTTCTAACCAGATGAGGAAAAAAGACGGAAAGAAAAAACTCTTTTTACGTTTTTTGAATATTTTTTTTACATATTAGTACTTTGCATTCACACTACAGCCGTTTCAATTAATTATAAGATACTTGACCAAATTACCTTGTTAATCAGGGAAAATCCAGTTTTATTCCAACAAATACTCAGGCTGTGTTCCAGAATGCCATCCATTATATTGAGATCAAGAGTGCAGGCATTCCCTAAATATGTTACATGAGACTGATGCAACAGTTTCAGAAATGCGGAACATCTGGCATTACACCACATTCCATTGAATTTCCTCATTTTTTCTTTTTCTTTTTTGTAAAAATAACCTTTCTAAATGAAGTAAAGGTATCTGTATCGCCTTGAGCCATTCACCGCTGTACAAAAAGTAGATTTTTATTATTTTTTAAGCAACCTTGGACTATAATACACGTTCTTGGCCTTGGTGTTGTACCAATTCCTGGCACTCTGTAAAAATGCTTTACAATATCTTTTGTGAAAAGCGGCACTCTGATAAAATGTAATTGAATTTAGTTCGTCCTTGGTCTTCTGCGACTCTTTTGAAGGAAAAAAAATCATGACATAGCATAGCATGAGGGACACAAGACATCCAATATGCAAGTATACTTTCAGCTGACCTGCAAAGTGTCTCAGCGGCCAACCTTATGATAGCAACGAATATTTGATTTGGACTGGGACTCCCTAGAAATACTGGAATCATACCTTTAAATAGATTTAAAGAAAGTCGCTCATCAATTATGCAGCATATCCTGCCTTTAAGATGAGATGGCAAAGATAGCTTAAGGAAAACGAGATTAGCAAATGTTTTTCAGAGGAAGAAAAAGAGCCTGATCCTATTCCAATACGCAACTGTTTAACAAAATAAACTATATGCATCTTTTTCGGGCTGCGTGTCGAAACCGCGTGCGCTAGAGAGGCTGCAAGGGGCCAGGTGTTGCTAGATTTGGCTTCTCAATGTCACTGGTGATGTGAAAGGACAAAGGCAGTATTGAGAGCCCAGTCAGAGGCCTGGGAGGAGTGGGATAGTTTTACAGAAAAGCCACTGTTTGTGCCAAGCCTGCACCCATATACAACAGACACTGTGTTCTGCTGCTCCGCTCCCAGCTTTGTCCTTGCGCTCTGCCTCTCTCTTCCCCCCTCTTTTCTTCTTGTTTTCGAACAGGTAGTAATGGTGCTCGCATCTAGGCCAGAGATGAAAGAGACAGATAGCTGACTGTTAAGAACACAGTTTGGCATTCTAGACTTGGGCTCTTAACATCCCACACAAAGACCTGGAGCCGGAGGGAAACATGATAAAGCCGTGCGCCATCTCGCTCGCGGAGCAGACCGACCAGAGACGCCCCCTGCCCCGCCTGTCTGAGACTGCTGGGAAGTCTCGCTCCAACGGACATCTGTCTGCGTATGTTTACCTGCTGTGAATGCACCTCAAAGTCTCAAAGTTTGCATTTCGAAAGGACTTTCTGTTTATTTACTTACTGAAAGTTGTCCTCTAGGCAAAGAGAAATGAGATAAAGTGAAAAGGTAAATGAATACGCCTACAAATATTCAGTTATGAACTGAAATAAGAAGAAAGCATCTATAAAACAAGAACACTGAAATACAAATTATCAAAAAAAAAAAAGAAAAAAAAAAGGCATGTCATGGGGTATTTTTTAAATTTCACATCAAAAATAGGGACATCTCTTAAAATAAATGACTTATATGATACAATAGGATACTATATTATTAATTAATACTACTTATTAAAAGAAAATGAAGGTAAATTGCGATAATGCTTGTGCTTTTTTGCGGGGCATTATTAGTATTTTTCCTAAATTAGCGAGTATAATGTGAATGTAGTGAAATATTTTTCAAAAGTTTGTCATATTATTTGTAGTATTCATAATGTTTGTAAAGATTTTGAGGCAAAGCTTTCTATTACTATTAGTTGAGGCACTGGCACATCTTACCCAAAGCATCTGACACACTTTAACCCACAGTTTTGGGCAAAATGCTTCATTTGTTAAAGGGATAGCTCACCTAAAAATGAAAATTCTGTCATTAACTACTCATCCTCATGTCGTTCCACACCCGTAAGACCTTCGATCATCTTTGGAACAAATTAAGATATTTTTGATAAAATCCGATGGCTCAGTGAGGCCTCTATTGACAGCAAGATCATTAACACTTTCAGATGCCCAGAAAGCTACTAAAGACATTTAAAACAGTTCATGTGACTACAGTGGTTCAACCTTAATTTTATGAAGCGACGAGAATACTTGTTGTGCATCAAAAAAACAAAAAACAAAGCAAAATATCAACTTTATTCAACAATATCTAGTGATAGGCGATTTCAAAATGCTTCATGAAGCTTCGAAGCTTTACGAATCTTTTGTTTCGAATCAGTGGTTCGGAGCGTGTATCAAACTGCCAAAGTCACTGGGGAGCGTGACTTTGGCAGTTTAACACACACTCCAAACCACTGATTCGAAACAAAAGATTCGTAAAGCTTCAAAGCTTCATGAAGCAGTGTTTTGAAATCAACCATCACTAGATATTGTTGAAGACATTTTTTTTGTTTTTTTGTTTCAATGCACAAAAAGTATTCTCGTCACTTCATAACATTAAGGTTGAGCCACTGAAATCACATGAACTGTTTTAAATGTCTTTAGTAGCTTTCTGGCCATCTGAAAGTGTTAATGAACTTGCTGTCAATGGAGGCCTCACTGAGACATCGGATTTTATCAAAGATATCTTAATTTGTGTTTTGAAGATGAACATAGGTCTTACGGCGGTGGAATGACATGAGGGTGAGTAATTAATGACAATCATTTTTGGGTGAACTAACCCTTTAATTCATGACTAATCTTCAGCCAAATAATTTTCATTACCAACATTTAAATTGTTGACATACAACAAATTATTCCTGCCATGCAGAAAATAAAAACAGGAAAAAACCTGCATAACTTTTAACAAAATTATGCTGTTTATATTACTTTCTGACACATTTCACTCCCTCTGAGGAAAATATACATAATGAGGAAATGAACAAGGAAGGAAGAGCATTACATAGGAAACAAAAAGAGAAAATACATGTATCAGCACATGCCTCCAGCCTCTGTGAGTGTGTGTCAGGTTTGATCCTCTCAGAGGGGTGTGATCTGCCTGCTGCATGAAAACAGAGAAAGATAACACTGATGTGATAATGAGACCCACCCAACCACCCAGACAAACAGCCTGTCCTTCCTAAGCTGACAAGTCATCAGAAAGCAGTCAGCGGCAGCTCAGCTCCCGTCGTGAGCTGCATCTCTTCCACCTCTCAGGCGAGATCTCTCTCTCTCTGCCCTGTTCCTGCATGTCATTACCACCCCTGTGCTCCACTCCACCTGCCTCACTCTAACTGACCACCCAGAGCACACCGCTTTTATCATCCTCCACACAGCTCCACTATCAAACCACAGCCAACAAAGACAAAATGTCAAGTTAGCTGCACTCCAGTGATCAATCTGCTGTGAGAGAGGAGGGACGTGATTTTTCAGCAGCTTATTTTAGAAAAATAACTTTAAATAAATAAAATATAAATAATATTATTTTATAATCTTGTGATTATTAATAATTCTAATAATAGTGTCAGTAGTGTTTTAGTATTTTATCATATATTTTTATGTTTTATTATAATAGGTTTTTAAACAGTAGAAATGAACACTATACTAACCTGACAAAAACTTTTTAGTTTCAACAAGTAATTTGTCTGCCTAACACTAAAGGCACAAATGCTGTGTGACGTGCAGCCAATCAGAAGCTTTTTGATGTTTAATATGCAGTTATGATGAATGGGATTGTAGACCAATGAGATTTCATTATGGGCGGGGTTAACCAGCACAACTGACCCTTCGCAAACGAAAAACCCTTAGTTACTGTTGCTTTGTCCGACAAGCCATGGCGCTGTCACGCCACACAGAGTGAAAAATACATCGCGGAGCAAAGAGGACACTGACAACACGTCGACAGACAAGACAGAGCAGGTTACTTATGACATTAAACAAAGTCCCAGCTTTCAAATTGTGTAATTTTTTAAGAAATTCGAACAATAAAAACCGTTTTGTGGCTCTTTAATGTGTCTTGACCGATTGCTGTAGCGCCTCAGCTCAAGCGGCTCGTGAACCGATTATCTCTTCCTACTAGTTAGTTTATAGCATCAAATAAACATGAATGAACATGAGAAAGAATGTTTTTTCAAATGCAGAAAGATGTCAGTACACACCATTTTTCAAGTTCAAGTCCACCGAGGTTAATCTTCTAACTCCTGACTGCTTTGTCGGACAAAATGGCGGATTTGACATTATGATTGGTTAGATCACTTGTCAATCAAACTCCCGGCGAAGGGTCAGTTGTAACAAAATAATTGACAAAATGCTATGATTCTTGTCATGGTTGCAGCCAGTTGGGATAAAAACTCTCTATATAAATTGTAATGAATTATTAAAAAAATTACAATATATATATATATTTATTTATTTTTGTAATTTGTAATAATTTATTTGTAATAAGTGATATATAAACAACGCACAGTATTGCACTGATTGGAGCAGT